>JANTPZ010017975.1:0-20951 GCA_025593235.1 Vachellia pachyceras | reverse complement strand
AAAAAAAATTATAAACGTACATCCCACTTTCAATAATAAAATAAAACAATCCAAGGAACCAAAACATGCCAGTGGCAAGTAAATTACTAAACAATACTCTTAATTAGTGGATAATTTAATAATCACGATGGAGACAAGTGGGAACATCTTTGTTCAGGGATTGGGCGCTTGGATTTATGGAAAGCTTGTTTTCAAACTTGGGTGAATTGGAAAATAAGGAGATCATGGGATGTTCAATGAATCTAAAGCTGTACCTGTGTGTCATCAATGTGGGACCCTTTCTTTTAGTCATTAATCTATAATTAATTGAATCATCAATTCATATATCAATGTTTAATGTCACATATGAAAGATTACTTGCAATTTTTAAACCGATCGAGAAAAGGAGAAAAACCCGTTAAGAACGGTGAGCTCAGCTGCCACAAAACGCAGCTGTCAATTCAGCGGCCCATTTTGTTTGGCATGGCCCATGGATGGCTCTTGCATTATGAATTAGGAGCAATAATCATCTAAAAATTTATAGGGAAATCGATAACTAATCTTCTATAGCATCACAACATGAAAAACTAAAATTCGAATTCTAACTAGAAGAAATGCCCACATATAATACTATTATTTTCAATAAAAGAATATTTGTACTTTAAAAAAGATATATTTTTATATATAAAAAGTACGTGCATTCATATAAAAAATTTTAGCAGTAAGATTTTCTTCACTAATAAAATCTCTAAAATTTTAAAAAAAAACAACTTTTCACCAAAAAAATATTGTCGCCATTCTGGAGAAGCATTTTAACATAATTTTTGAAAGCTCATCTTATAAGTTGCTACTGGTTGTGGTTGATGAAACAAAATTGGGGGAAGACACGTTGAGGAAAAGTGACTACTGCAAGAGGGGGCCGGGGCCGGGGCCGGGGCCGTGGAGGACCGTTTCGGCTCTGTACTAAAATGATGGGATCAGGGTTTAACAATGAAAAAGAAAGAAACTCTGCTAAAGATATTAAAGCCAAAATCTGGAAACACTGCTAACTTCGCTAGACCAAGTAGAATCTCCGAATACGAAAGTTCAAATAAATCACAAGTCTGAATCCTAACCCTTTAGTACTGCCACTCATTACAGAAGATACAATTTAACCGCTTATATCTGCAGTTTGCACCCCCATTATATCATAATAGCTAATCATAAACTACCGTAATAAATGCGAGGAATTGCTCATAATAATTACTAATAATGTGCTTGTTTGGGAACACTGTTTCCCAAACGGTGCACGTAAGCTGAGACAAAACCACCTCGAAATCTGTAAAAACCATCTCGAAATCCATAAAACCATCTTGAAATCCACAAAATACCTCAAAATTTGTAAACTCATTTCTCCCCGCGAACTTTCCAAACACCCAATCAGTATTAATGATAATACTGATTATGGCATAAAGGCAATCACCCCTTGCCTCCCAATTCCTCACTCATTGCTTCTGTCCCCTCCGATTTTCCCTTCAGTCCTAGCCCTCTCCTTCAATTGTACGGGATTAAGGATTGTGGGGGCTTGTGGGAGAGGTGGAACTCTATAAATCTCCTCGGTGATATCGCAGTTCGGGGCAATATCATTGTATTTCATTTGGGGATTATAGAATCAACCAAAAATAGTTGAAAAGTGCTTCCCTACAATGAGTATGCTTTGCTGCGTCTGGAAGCAGTCCTAGATCTTTAGCCCTCTGGCCCCGGATGTTCATTCCATTTCATGTTACTCATTTTTCCGCACAAGAAGCTGAATCCTATATTAATAATTATCATGATTCATGATACAATCTTGGTCCTCGAGTCTAGAAAATTTGCCCAATCTTTGAGCCTGAAGACAAAAAGCATGATGATACAAGTTATCAATAGCTTGATTATTATACACGTGTCTGGGCCACATGGTAAGGCTAAGGGATGACAAACTTAGCCTTGGTCTTTCACATCCCTTTCAACTGAAGCTTCTAACTTTGTGACTGCTGGAATGAACTCGTGGTTTTGGTTTCAACCCTTGTGAGTTTGCCACCCTCTACTTACCGCTGGACTTTTCTTTGGACTTGACCAACTTGCTAGCTGGAAAATGTAGTCTAGCCATAAGGGGACGTGGTGCTCGTGTTTCCCGCTCAAATCCCCGCACACAGACAAATCCTGCAAAGCAACAACACCATCTGTTTAGATAGGCAAGGTTTCCACATAAATCTCATCCAGACGACTCACCTGTTACTACTTTGTAATCTGTGCTTTTTCTACTAGGTACAGTTGGTTTTAAGTTCTTTGATTTTTTTGGGCATTCCTTTTCTTCTTATGGGGGGAATCATCAAGAGAAGAAAAAAAATTATTTCTTATATCATAATTTGGATTTATTGGTGCCGACTTACTTCATAGTTGACAAATGCACTACAAACTAGTGTATTACGCACCTAAGCAAGAGGTCTTAATAACAACGAGCAGAGATGGTCTAATTTATTAAGACTAGAGGACTGAGATTATGGGAATTTCCTGGTTTGTAGAATTAATAGACACTGGTCCTAGATGGGACTGAAACGGTGATAGTGAATAGCTATTGGAATAAGGATTTCCCCCGTAAACACGTGACAATCTTGTGCACAGCCATTTCTTAAAATTGCACTGACATTTATGCATAAATAAATCTACTTTAAAATTGCATTGACATCTATGCATAAATAAAATCTAAGTTTCATATGCATACGGTCTGCAAAGAAAACGCAAGATGGAAGTTTTGGTGAAAAAAACTACAGATTGCACATTTTTCTTATTGAACCAAGCAGTATGCATATAAAACATTATAGATCTAATTCTTATATAGATTTTAGGTGCATTTTGAAAGGGGGGAAATGATCCCTGCACATAATGCACAGAACCTCCCCGGACACATAATGCACATGGGAGGATCCTCATGTTCGCTATCAAGGGTTTCAGTTAGCCCTTATTTAGGTAAATCATATGGTCTTAAAAGCTTTAGTAGTAATGTATACTACTTGTGACATAGACCTCACTTGGTGATAAACCACGAGATAATTTTGACAGGTTTTGGCTTTTTTAACAATTTAATATGGTTGAAGCCTCTATGTTACATGCTATGTATTTAAGCATTTAGGAACTATGATATCTTTCATGTGTTTCTCAAGCATTATGCAGGTGCGAAAGTAAATTAAAGTCGGGATCACCTTGCACCGAAATATTTCTCTCTCACTTAGAAGCATACAACTTTTCAACTTTGGATTTCGTTTTTTGATAAAATGATCAATTTCATCAAGGTAAATAAAACGTCAGTACAGAGTTTATATATAAGAACAAAGGAGGGGACACCTAGAAAGAGAAACTAATAGAGGATGGTGGACAGAAGAAACAACATGTGTTTTTAGAAACAAAAGATTCGCAAAAAAGTAAAATATCAGACATAACAACATCTGCAGTAGTGGAACCAGACGCTTTTATAATCTGCTCAATTGTTACCTTCTTTTTCCTGAAATCTACAACCTGAAGTCTTATTTCAATTGTGTGGCTCCATTGTGATTCCTGAACTGTTATCTTTTTCATGTGTTTTTATGCTCTCACCCAAATATTTGTAACAAGTCTGTGTAGTTCTCCAGTTATTTCGCCTTGGCATAAAGTGGGTTGAGGTTTTTTAAGATTGAAAACTGAATAGTCCAGTCAGGCTTATATGCGAAAATAGTTCTGGTCGTGGGTGATTTGATTGGCAATGTGTTTCATCTTGTTTGCTTAGCTGTTGCCATGGAAGAAATTATAGGTATCAATCAACAAGGGTTTAGCGATAGGCCACAAAAGTTTTCCGTGCGATACATCAGCCAATGATCAGGTTGTGTCAGTGGGGAAGCTCATATTCCTGTCTCCAGGATTTGAGCTCTTGTTGTTTGACTTGGCCATGACCATGTCAAAGCCTCTTTACTCGTTTTCTTCCCTTCTACTTGTTTAATTATAAGTCCACAAAATGCTAACCTGAGTCATAGATGGGAGACATGACATCATGGAGGCATTTACAATATTTCTACATTCTAGGAGATGTCGCACTCATGTATTATCCTTCAGTGATTGCCCCTTACCGTTTTTAACAAGATCGCAAAACAATGATGATGGTGATTTTAATTTTTTTACCAAAGAAGGACAAAATCTGAGAACTAAATCTTACCTCTCCAAAAGCAATGCTGAATTTCTTGTGTTGATAAACCTGGTCAACAAAAAGCGCATGATCAATTCCACTCTGTCATAGATAGTGATTCTTAAATTATTGAAAAATGACATTTCAGAAGCCTTTACCTTTAAATATTGATGGAATGGATGTTCCAAAATAAACTGTTCGCCTATTAAGATTCCAAATCAAACTTCGGGGAACATGAATTGGGTCCAGACTTGTGACATGATCAGCAAATACCTGCGTTAAATCATATGTTTAATACTTCTTAATATTACAAAGATAACAAATGTAAAAGCAGAAGACATTTTAAATGTGAGATTTCACACTGCTCTACCTCATTGACTTGAAAATAGGTGCCATTCAACGGAAAGCTTCCTCGCATGGCTGTTCGACATGGTATCTGTCAGTAATTAATCATAAATTCAAGTCAGCCAATTAAAGTGCCTGGACATAACATATGTATGGTTGACATCATAAATTTGATCAAGATCCAGACCAAGATTGTCCCTCTCACTATCTGTGAATCTGCTTCACGAATGCTATTGCATGAGAAACATTCTTTCTCATCACACAGTTGGCCATCTCCTTGGAAGCTGCATCTGCTTTCTGGTGGCAGTATAGAATTTGCGGTCTCACCTGATGCAAGCATTAATGCAAATCACAAGACATCAGAAATCCAAAACAAATGAAATATCCGTGAACTTTCCCAACTTGTAATGCTACATGCTGAAGACGCAGGCCTAAAAGCAATTTGAATGCATTAGAAAAGGCCATGGTAATTAAATTGCCATTTAGTCTACCTGGAGTCCATATGGCAAGAAGGTATTTGCATGGGTCATCAGGTTCTCGCCTTTCCCACTGGATAACATAAGCAAAGCTATTAGATATACACCATAAGATAGAGAAGTCGATCAACAGAAAGTGAACAGTAACTAACCCCTTCCAGAAGAGGATGTGAATCTGGGAGTTCATAACTGCAAGAAGGTGAACAAGGAATCAGCATACATTACTGAAGCTTTTCACTTTCAATAATTTAGTGGATTTGCTGTCTGTTGAAATTTATATTACCTACTGAAACTTCTAAAAATGACAGGTTTCTATTATCATTTTTCTGGCAAATTCATCTCATCTATGTGATTCTGGGCTAATGCAAATATTGCAATGAATGAATAGCATTTGTTTGGAAGTGGAAAGTCCTTAATTAGCCCCATATTTCCTCAGTTTAATTGTTATAATATGGCTGCCATCCCATGTTCATTGTTGAATTTAGTTATTTGCACTTGCATTTTTACTAAAATCTTGGGGGAAGGGGGGAGGCTTACACGTGGTGCTCTGTTCGCAGTCGGCTCACATTCTTTAGCTTGGGTGTAGGAATAGAAGCTGCTTCTGGAGTCAAAGCAACCAAGGCCTTTGACATTCCATCTTGAAGTTCCTTGTTGTCATGCATATAATTTTGCAAATTAAGAGTGAACTCTTCAATGTTAAGCTTGATTGTCGGAATTTCACTAGCATCTTCATAGAATGCATCCTCTATATCATTTTCCAATATTTGTGTGCATTCTGTTTCAGGTGTTGCTGGTTCTTCAATGATGGGTTCCCAGGTTACTATTCCAGATCTTGCTTCCAGTTGCTTTTGTTCATTTTCTTCAGCTGGAGTTGTGTTTTCAGGGAGAGGCAAGGGTGACTGACCAACGATCACAGATGGGTTTTGATCAAACCCACTGTTTCCAAATGTGCTTACCATACTACTCTGCTCTGGTCCTGGCAGGGCAAGCCTTGCACTGCATTCAATGTATATCTGTAAATTGATTTATCATGACTAAACACACCCCTGTCATCGTAATTTCAGGGTGGTTTTCAATGCATTGTTGTTGCCAGTATTGTCAATTAGCATCTGCACTTCTTTTTGAAGTACGTGAAAGGACATCTGGATGGAAATCATGCAGTGTAATGCACTCACTACCGATAATAATGAATTATATAGAAAGCTCATATAAATTGTAAATACCTTGCAAATGCACTTGCAAAGTGCCTGCATTCTCCTCTCATTGGACATGCATTGCAATTTGGTTTGCTTTTAGTACAAAAGACCTGCATTGATTTTTTTTTTTTTTTTACTCCAATTATAAGCCATGACCGAGTACAACTAGTCTCTAAAGTAAAATATAGAATAGTAGAACTTTACCTTTCCAAATGTAATCATCTGGTAATGCAGCTCATACCTGTAATATAATGCTACAACTGATCAAATAGATAAGTTGCATGCAACTTTCAGAGTTCATGAAACTACTTGCATTCACTAATTTACTAATGTAAATTGTAAAGAACTCTTTACAGTGTTTTTTGATCTAGCTTGCAGAGTCGGGGCCAGAGATATTTTTGTATAGATTCCAACACTGGGTACCTGTATCAGACCATATATTAGCAGTTCTTGTCTGAATAAATTATGGGCTTAGAACAGTATGTCTATGATACTCACAATTCGAGAAGATGCAACTGCAATGACTCTGGCAGTGGCTGGAGGGGTACCCATCCCAGCCTTACTGCTATACGCCCAACATTTGTGTCCACCTATTATATAGCAGTAAATGTTCAGAGTGTTCAATTTTATAACTTGTAGCTCATAAACTGTTTCCAACTTACCGGGAAGGCAAGATGGTGCAGTGTCAAGAGTCGTACACATTCTACACTTTTCAACCCCAACCCTCTTATGCTTAGTAAGTATTCTCTGCATGCATGAATTAGATTCTCAATAAATATGATGCACGTTGACTGGTTCTTGGGTGACATGAGTAAAGTATGCAAGCCAATGCAAACAGCTAGTGAACTGAGAGTTCAAGAATTTTACAGCATTATAGAATCAGTATGTGCTAGCATCATTTATATGGGAATTAGAGTATCATTTAAACAGTTGAATCAACCTCCTAAACTTACTTTGCTCGGTCAGGAGGGACATCCCTCAACCACTCAAGATCAATGCCTCCATGTTCTTTGACCAGTCGGTCTAGGAAATCCTGCATAGTATTATCATGTAAAATTTTCTATGCAGGGCTTTTATTTCTATGAAATGCACTGATAAATAAATTCCACGTAAATTCTATCATACCTTTATACGCTCAGCAAGCATATTGTTCATTCCTCGTTCTTTAATAGCATCAGCAATTTCATGGACATTTGCACATCTTACAGCATCCCAGTCCAAAGAATCCATGGTATCTGCTGTCTTTTCTCTTTTCCCTCCCTTGAGTTGTGCCTGTATCCGTAAATTATCCCAGTCCACTTGTTTGGTTTTATCCTTTCCAGGCTTCCTGCCCTTTGTTTTTATTGAGACAGCATCTATCTCTGTGCTTTGATTCGTCACAACATAGTGTTGGTATCCAGAATTTGACTCTGCTGCTTTCTGAATGAGATCTTGAGTCTGTGCAGAACTGTGCAAAAAGATTTGCTGCATTACATTACTCTGTCTGTGAAGGAGAAGATGAGGTGGTATGCTTTCAGATTGAGAAATTGCAGCTTGATTCTGGGACTTTCTTGCTTGCGAACTCGATTTGTTCATATTGTTCTGATCTTTATCATTTGAAGAGCCAGTTGATGGTGCTTCCATTTTTAAAGAATTAAAGCTTTGGCGACGTTCAAGTACTGAGTTAGTGCTGAGATTCAAAGTATACTCACTCGAAGGGATCATGGATTCTTCCAATGAGACTTGAATAACATCTGATTTTTCCAAGTCTTCTGATTGTTTGTCATGCCCCATACCAAAAGATTGATCAAATGGCGTCTTAAGGTTTTCAGATGACTTGATTCTCGGGCTGTTAACTCCATAAAACTTGCCTGAATTTATCATTTCCAAAAGCGTGCTGAAACCAATATTCTTATATGCAATATTGTGCTTGGCGATGCTTGATAGGTCCTCTGCTTCTGAGTTGCTATCTGAGGATGACCCTATTTTCTCAGAATTTTGTTCAACTGAAAATCCTTCTGATATTTGAGATGAAATGGCAGAGCATGGCAAAGAAACTACGCCAGTTAATTCTTTCTGAGTCTCTCCATAACATAGTTTTTCCTGCCTTGCCTGGGTGATGATGGTACCAGTGGGTTTGCTCATTGAACTGTGGTGTTCCCTAATGTTGCCATCACTCGATTTCAACTGTCTAAAGTTTGATTCATCTGCTAAGCTGGTAGTTCCTGGGGAATCATTGCTGTTGAGTGCTTCTTTTCCTTCAGAATGCTCAGAGACATCTTTCGTCAGAGAAATCTGGCAACAAACTGGTTGACTCAACATCTTGTCATCCCATTTTGTATTCTCCTCTGGTTCAATGATGAAGGCTTGTGGTTCGTTGGCAAACAAGCTTGTGGTTTCCTCATGGTATGTTTTGCATTTGCTTGCTTTTAGAGGATATCGAGCAGCCAGCGACATGAATGCAGAACTGTCAACAAAGAAAATTTCAACAAATTACATTGCATTGCTATGACATCTCTCTGGTTTATAAATGTCCCGTTTATTAAACTTGCATAATACCTAGAAAGATGGTCTGAAACATTTTGAGTGAGGAAAACTCCAATGACAGAATCCACAACTGAACCTTTCCATTGAGAAAAGCGCCTATCACCTGTTGAATTTGCTTTATATTAATACAAGCAATATGAGACCCAAGCCAATAGGTGCAAGAAGAAGTGAGCTTTTTATTAATTAGATTTTCTCAAAAGTATGAATTTGAAGATGTTGTTATTTCTTTGTAAGCAGCAATTATAAAACGCAGGGATTCGATATATTCAATTTTACTATTTCATGTGGTTATCTAAATTAAACCACAGCAAGTACAATATCATCAGCTGTTTATGAAATTTTATATGATTTGTGCTTATAGCATATTTGGATACCATGTACAAAGGAGCGGACTTAAAATGATATTGTATTTGTCTTGGTGTCCATAAGTGTAGGTCCTTACATTTCTTTAACATACTGTGGCCCTATACTTTCTCTTGAGTGTTATTCTAACACAAGACTAGGCATTTTAAACTATTCCGCCACCATGGTAACATCTATTTTTTCTTTCAGCTTTACAGAAGTAGTATTCTTGCCTATAAAGGGATTTTTTATGTTTTTATTCCAATGATGGAAAAAAATAAATGCTATTGTTATCTTCCTATACCAGTGTATTTCCTATTTAGTTGATGTTCTCCCTTCTTCGCTTTAGGCACGAGGCTAACGTGTTATAAGATATGCATGTCAAGGATGAATAATTTAATATTCTTGAGAGGATTGCAATGATACCTTGTACGAGATGCATTCGGGCAATAAATGAGTCTGCTCGTCCACGGAATACCCTACGTTCTTCTTCCCACCATTTGGCCTTTTCTTCATCCGTTCCATCAATTCCATGACTATTTATATCTAACATCAAAAGCTTCCAAACTTTATCAGTCTCCTCATCAAGATCAACTTTAGGTCGAGGTAATCGTTTTCTGATGGGATCAAATGTCCCCTCGTAGGGAATTATGGCACCATGTCCTTGGGTGATCTTGTCCTTTTGATTTTGCTGTTTGTAAGGGATTAGGGCCTTTGGCTCATGAGATGAAGTGGCTCTGACATTTATATCTAGGTGTCTAAATTTCTCTGCTAATGCATCCATTATCTGCATGTTATTTGGCTTTTGATGAGCAGCATCTGCACCGACAGCTTATGGGTATCAGGGGAAAACTTGAGTAAAGTGTTTTTCTCTTTGACAACTATAATATAATTGAATAAAGAAATAAGGTTTAGATGAAATACCCAATGACATGGTCCATGACGGCTGGTAACCACTCAACAGAAAGTCATGATGCATTTGATTTGGGATAGCAAATGTTGAAGTGACGAGTTTCTTTCTGTTTTCCCTTGCTGTTCGTTTTTTCTTGAATGACACATGCATCTTCTCTGCAACCAAAGTATCAACACTTGTAATTGGTCTTTCTCCCTCCGCAAGTGTTTGCATATCAGAATTGCTTTCTTGTCTTGTGAATTGATTTGGCAGGAGGTCACAGTTTCTAGTAGTGGTTGGCATAACATAATTGCAAAATCTAGCATAATCACAAAATTTAGTTGGGGTTTTGGATTTGGATCTTCTTTTGGTTGGCATTGTCTGACTGAAAGATATGATGCTTTCAAATGCTTGAGATCGGTCATGAGTAGCTCTATCCATTGCTTCAAACGCGACAGGTCTTTCTACTGCATTATATTCACAAGAAATCAAGCACTTGGAACTTGATGCATGAAGATCATAGGGATATGTAGCTAACCGTAGATCCTTTGTTGAACTCAAAGATGTCCTTGATGTATTATTACACGTTGATACCTTCTCACTTCTCCTTTTCTTCTGAACATCAGGAAATTGAACCCAGCAGTTTTGGTATGCATGCAATCCATTATAATGCACCCCAATCAGATTCATGTGGCTGATATCTGCATGCTCAGCAGTAGTGGAGTGTTTTCTTTTGGTACCACCTATATATAATCCTGCAGTCAGATTTCCAGTCTTACTGCTGTTGGAATTATTTTGCCTTGATTGTGTTTCAGATTTTTCTTGTCTATCCCGAGTAGTCACCACCACGCCTTTTCTTTTCTGGTTCTTTGCAGAGAGGGCATTTGGCATAGCCCCAGGAGTATTGATGTTTGCGAGAGATGTACTTGCGGCTGCATGTGTCTCTTCCAATACACCTGTCCCTTTACAAATTTGCAGAGTAACATTTTCTGTTGGCACAGTGGTTTCATCTCCTGGTTGCTCTGTTAATTCAAAATTCAAGGACCTTCTGCAAGACTTTTTAGTAGATCCAGGCATGATAGACTCAGTTGATTCTACTGTTAAGTCTGCTGGAGGTGGTGTAGAAGCCTTATTTAGTCCGTTCTTTCTCCCGTTCTTCCTCTTGCCAGTTGAGTTTTCTTTTGGTTGAGCAGGCTTCGGGGTAACTGGCTTTCTAGCACTCTTTGGTTTGCCTTCTTTGATGACCTTGGGTCGGTGTTTTTTCCTCCTTTGTTTTGGTGTTGGTGTTTGATTCAAATCAACAACATGGCTACCTCCCTTGTCAGGGTTGTGATTCTCCTTTAATGGTGTAGAAATAGCAGCCAATGACGATTCCGTGACAGCTTCAGAGAGTTCTCTGTTGTCTGGCGTTTCACTGTTAATGCTGGGAACATTTTTCTCCAATTCCACAGTAATCTGCATTCCTACAACTTGTCTGGTTTCTCCTCTGATTGCTTTGCCTGGCGTGGGAGGTGCTAGGTATGAAATGGTTTTCCCAGAGCAACCAACGCTTGTGCTTATCTGAGACGCAATCGATGAAGTGCCTGTATGGTCAAAAAAAAATCATGAGAATGTCATAGAGTATTCACTAAAAAAAATAAGAATGCCAGTCAGTTCGTGCCCTCAGTTTGATCAAATCTTTCGACAGGAGGTCTACGGTATGCAAGTTATTATAACAGAACAGTTGCTTCAATGGATGAGAATTTTTGTCCTTGTGCGAGGGAAAAGGTTGGCTTTTCAGTTGAGAGCTTTTGAAGTCGAAATAAAAAATGTCAGACGGTGCTATTGAATGTCTCATCTTCTGCAGCTGCTTCTCACCGCTCTGTTCCTTCTTAGTATGAACTTCTATCGTTTTTTTTAAAAAAAAGAATATTTTAAGCTTCATGAATCCTCGACGGTTACATCCTCACATTCGAGTTTTTTTTCCTACACTGCAAATTTGAATGCCAACAGACTCTTGGGTAAAGGTGAGGAGAAAAATTTTACCTTGGGGTTCTTGGGGAATGTAATTATTGGTATCGACCGGGTTTTGCTCCGGATAGGCATTATGGTGGCTCGATAACACATTGGCGTGGTTCGGTACAGAATAACTTTGTGAGTTGGAATCAGGAAAGACTGAGTTCTTCCCTTCATTGTTAGTGCCTGGAGGGTTCGGGTGTTGAGATGCAGCTTCAGCCAGAGCCAAGAGATTAACAAAACCCCAGCCTGAAACATCTCCACCGGTGGGCTTTGCAAAAGTTACAGCACTGTCACTCCCAATGCTCGTTACTGCAGAAGTAGATTCTACCTGATCCTGCATCTTCATGTATAATCTTGCACCAGATGATGAAGGCTGAGCACATGCAACCACACTTTCAGTATAACTGGCATGAGGTGAAGCACACGAACTACTAGTCTTCAAGAAATTTGTTTGGCTCAGCTGATTTCCGTCCCCATCAGCACAGATCGGCTCTATTCTGGGAAGAACAGGCTTCAGAGGTGTGGTAGGGATCCAGGAAACCTCTTTTCTGCTTGATTCTCCCGCCTCCATCCTTCTGATTTAACCCTCAAGAACTCTTCTCACTTTGGCTTAACTGCTCCAGGTAAAACAAAAAAAAAATGTCAGCAGGGACAAAATTGCCGAGTGTGATTGCTCCAGATGCTCATCGAAGCTCCAAATTTCACTGCTTTGGTCCAATCTTGATCCTTTGTTCCGTGAAAGACAGGCCGATTGTCAGGTCCATTTTAAGGGATGAGCCTGCGAGAGAGAAATAGAAGAAATCTGAGAAACCGGCGTCAATAATCAGTGACAAATTGTTATGAGGTGGAAAATTCAGAACAAAGGAGAAGCGGAAATGCTGTTGAGGGTAAAAACATCTAGAGGTGGGTTTCTGATTCACCTTCCTACAGTAACGGTGACTGACACTGATATATTAAATAAAAGCGGAGACTAAAGAGGAAGGATTTGTGTCATTAATTTATCAATTAATTTGGAAGACAGTTTGTTTGGAAGGCTGGAAAACTAGAGGCAAAACTGATTCTCTTTGCAACCTACGCTTCTTCCATGCGCTAAATCAAAACCACGATGAAACAGAATACCTGAGGAATTCACGGGGTGATAGTTACTGTAGATTCTGAGTCAATGCCGGAGAGCGTACTTCACATCTCTAACAAAACTTCGCAGCGAAAGAGAAAAACAGATTCTCCCTCGAAGTGAGAGAACTGGGAAATGAAGCAGGTGTTCGCTACTATAGCCTCTTACATCGCATACGGAGTTGGGCGAAATTATTTATTATTCATTTTCGGGAAGGGATCCTTTTTCATTTGGTGTAACAGAATTGGTGGTTAATGTCTCCGTTGCAGCAGTACGATGTTAGTAACAAGAGAAACAGAATTAATAATAAAATAAGAGTATAATAATTTTAAATAACTTTTTCATATACGTACTGCGATACATTTCATGCATGCATGTGTATGCACTACGGCTTGCTGTTCAAGTAAATAATTGAATTATATTAAAAAAAAAGTAAATAATTGAATTATAAATCTTCTAGCACCTTATCTGTTTGAATAATCAATATGACATTAAATTATGGACCATTTTACATGTATTTTCGATGAGAAATGGTTAAAACTTTTACATATCACGGTTTATGCTCGTTGATTGGGACTTTTTTTAATATTTTCACGAAATCACCTGGACGAAGGGGAAATGAGTGGGAGCAGAAGGATGTAATAAAAAAATGGTTTGGGAATGAACGGAAAATCTGAAACATGCGAAAAAAAGAAGGGAACAGGTAGAAGGGTATAATTGGGAAACCGCAATGGACGAAACCAACGGCGCGTGAGGCGTCGAAGGAGGAAAGAAACACGTGAGGGAAGTGGGTTACGCATCGGATAATGTGGCGGCATGGCTTTCTCTCTAGGCACGAGAGCTTGAGCTGAAAGGTCCATTTTGGGTTACCTTTGACGTCATCTTTACGCCGTTATCTTTGCAGGAGCCAGTGATCCTCACTCTGATTCACTGTGCTGATAATGCTACGGATCACTATTCCAACAAATTCCTTGTTGCCTTTTTTGGGAGATGGATCCGTTTAGAAAAGTGGTAGAGAAGTACTTTTACGCAATTCGAGGTAAATATATGAAGGAAATTGTCTCGTTTTACAGAAAAACACTGTTAAACGTACTTTTAGGTGAAAGTTAAGTATTTCCAAACAAGCACAATATATTGCATACGTTTTAAAGCCATTTTAGGGAAAATAACACTAGAGTCTCATGTTAGTAGCATACTATCAAAAAAGCCTTGTGAATTTGGCCCTCTTGCATAATGTTCCCTTGGGACCTCAGTGAAATATAAATGTAATATGCAATTACCTTTACACCCTCGGTTGTTAAAAACATTCCGCCAATGAGCAATTTCAAACCCATCACCATATCATTCAATCGCAATATCTTGAGGAGACGCTGCACCAAAAGTTGGAGAAGACAATGCCGCTATCACCGTCACTGAGAGGCTGAGGAGTTGCCATCATTAAAAGCATAAATCATCATCGCTAAGCCGTAGAATAAGCATTTTGGTTTCATCTATTTTACAATTCATCACCGTCGCTGGAGAAGAAGTCATTGCATATTCTTACCCACAAAGTCGAAACTCGAGTTTTTGGCTCCAAAACTCAAATTTTATCAGGTGTGGTAAATGATTTGTCGATCTGGCTTGTCAACTTATCAATGGTGGATAATGGACTTGTCAATTCCTATCCCTCGTTCCTTATGCTCAACTTGTCAATAGTGGGTAATAAACTTGTCAATCCCTACTTTTGGACTTGCCAATGGTGGCCATTAGACTTGTCAATCCCTACTTTTGAACTGTCAATGGTTGCTGTCAATGACAAGTCAAAAAGCCACTATTGTCAAGTCTAAAATTAGGGATTTACAAGTTCCTTGCCCACAATTGATGAGTTGAGGATCATGAATGAGGGATACGGATTGATGAGTCCATTACCTACCATTGACAAGTTGACAAGCCATATTGACAAGTCATTTACCTCACCTAATATAACTTGAGTTTTGGAGCCCAAACTTGAGTTTTTGATCCAAAATGCTCTAAAACTCAAGTTTTGGCACAATCCGGTAGTTTTGGCTCCAAAACTTGAGCTTTAGAGCCAAAAAATAAAGTTTTAGCTTTGTGGGTAACGATCCGCGATGACTTCTTCTCTAGCGATGGCAATAAATTATAAAATGGAGGAGACTAAAATGCTTCTTTTTCGGCTCATCAATGGCGACTTATGCTCTCAAAGATGACAACTCCTCAATCTCTTGGTGACAGTGATAACGACGTTATTTTCTTTGACTCTCAGTTCAGCGTCTCCTCAAGCGATTGCGAAGGAATGCTACGATGATGGGTTTGAAACTTCTCATCGCATAATGCTTTCAATAACTGAGGGTATAATGGTAATTGCATATCACATTCATATTCCATTGAGGTCCCAATGGAGCGTCCCGCACGAAGGCCAAATTCATGTGACTTTTTTTATATTATGCTGTCACCATGGGACCCTGCTACTATTTTCTCCTTTTTTTATATATTAGCATTTTTTGCTGGGATGTTAGTTAAATTACGTTGATAAAAAATTGATTGCAAACGTTAAATATGTAAAAATTTTACATTTTCTCAAAAATGCCTTGTTAATAGAAAGATGTCAAATTAGGATTTTTCATGCACAAGAAAGTTATTTAATACTTACTCTTTAAACATCCTTGCAGTCCTTTTTTCAATTAAGCTAGCTCCTTCTATAATGGCTGTCTTTTCTGTCATTAAGGCATTTTTAAATGAATATATCATTTTTATATCCCATCAAGTGCACCATTAACCATACTTTTATAAATTGTCCCTCTTTAATATTTGAAACATTTTTTTATGAATTATTGGGTGCGATTGATGACTTTGAGTATAAATAAATTAATAAGTTTTTTAAAAGCAAAATTAATTAATCACCTCTCTCAAATTTGATAAAACAGTTAAAGGTGCTCCTTAGAAAGAATTGCGGGAGTAATTTAAAAATTATCAGGACCGTTAATGATTTTTTACTCGAAATCCAGTGAGGGCTAATAAAAAACAAATTTTTACCTGTGAGATTCATCGAATGAATGCAGTTTAATAAAAAAACAAATTTAAGAAATCTTTAACAGGGTTAAATAATTTTTACCTGATTTCTTTACATGGATAAAGTGAGTGATGGACTTGTGGACAAAACAGAGTAAACTATAATCTTCTAAAAATATAAATAAGAAAATCAGCTCCATAAAATAACATACAAACATTTTGTGTTTGTTTAGATTTTACGGTGTGAAATCTTGTTTCACGAAAAAATTCTTTTACGTACTTAATTTAATTTACGTAAAATTAAAATTATCTCGACTCATATGTCACAAACATGCACTTTATCTTTATTGAAGTCGGGAATGGGGCCACCGAACTGCCCTCATGGTCTCGTCTTCTAGGGAATTGATGCCCTCCTTTCCTATTGAAAGTTTCGTGTCCCTAGAGTTAGTTAAAATTAGTTACTTTTTTTTTCACATTTAATTTATAAAATACTCCTTCCATTCTTAGGTGCTGCAATGCTTTTGAGGTATAGACGGAAAAGAGAAATTTACAATTAGATTCAAATAAAAATAATTAATAAATAAAAGGTGTTAAACATTGTTAAAAGTATCATTAGGTTTCAGTAATGGATAGTACAGTTGTTATTGACGGCTGGTGAGGTTGTTAATGACAACCGAACCAGCTACTGCTGGGACATGATAATAATTTTATTAATATTTAAAACCTTTTGTTTATTACTTCCTTTATCTGTGATCTGATGGTAAATTTTCTAAAACAAATACATAGGCGTACGTTTTACTATTTATTTCCGTCTTGAATGTAAAATTGTTTTCTTCACCTAAAAGCATAAGATTTAGTTTATAAATATAAGGTTTTATATTTGTAAATGTAAGGTTTTATCACGATTTATCTCTCTCATTTAACGTTTTTTTCACTTTGCTACCATTTATTTTATTTTATATTTCTTAAAGAGTAAGCTGAGCAGCATCTTTTCTAATGCGGATGATTGTGTAGGATTAACTATAGTAATAGTGCTGATTAACAAAATGATCTTCATCACTATATTGTTCACCGATCACAGATGATTCCTGATCCCTCCATTTATACGGAGAAAAGTTTTCAAATGTAAAGAACTGTCGAAGTCAATTTGTAAACATTCAAAATAATGAATCATAAGATTTTGAAGAAGTTTCTTGAGATTTTTTTTAGATGGCAAGAGCTGCGAGCCTGCGAGGATAAGTATTTTATTTTTAAAAAAGGATAATGCGGAGTAACAAAAAAAGCTAATTTAACCGGCTTTTATAATTTAAAAAAATTATTTAATTGGATATTATGTTAATACTAGATAAATACGAAAATGTATTATATTCCGTCTTTAAAGTAAAAGTCAGTTAATATTTTTGTACGATTAACATAATTAAATAAATTGTATAATTATCACATGTATCTCAAAACACTCATGTATATCATTGAATTATATATTATTTACAAGATATGTGAATTAGTTTTAAAAAAAGATAAATATATCCATTAATCAGCTTCCCTATCCCTAAAAAAATTAATTGACTCTTATATTAAGGTTGAATGTAGTAAATTACTATTTTAGGTATTTTTACATTACTTAAATAAGAGTTTAGTATCAAGTAGTATGTATTCTTGCATGCTTCGGAAGCACCACTCTCATTAGGGGTGAGCAAAAACCTCGCAACCCGATAAGCCCGCCCGTATCCGCTCGAAGATTTTCCCGTTTAGGCCCACTCGAAAATGACCCGAGACGGGCGAGCTTAAATGGGCGGGTTATTGCATAAAATGGGACGGGCTACGGGCACACCCTCGGGCTTCCCCTGCCCGCCCGTTTATATTTATAATAATTTGATCTATTTATTTTATTATAATATATAGATATTTGGCTTTTGAAACTAATTATGTGCGTTAGCCTGATGGTGCATGGGTTGGTTTAAAACATTTAATGCCTCGTTTGGTACCCAGAATTGATTTTGATGGAAATGGATATGGAGACGGAGATGGATATAAGCTTTAAAATTACGTTTGGTATGTCATGGAAATGAAGATGGAATCCATATCTTTTTTTTATGAATGTTGATTTTTTTTTGAAATGTAACAAAAAATACTATTTTGCATAAGGGAGAATATTTTGGTCCAAAAAAATTGGACTCCATAGAACCCAAATGAATTTCATAGGTTTGGGTATGGAATTGAAATTGGGTATTTGGGTGGAATTGAATTCCACATGGAATTGTAATTCCATCATACCAAACATGCCAACATCATGGAATTCAATTCCAATTCCATTTCCACCCTCCCATTTCCACAGTACCAAATGAGGCATAACATGCAGGTTCGATCCCTCGGTCAGTAAAGTTAAGCATCATTTTTTTAACTTTTGCACAAAAGTCAGAAACTGAAAAGAATAGTTGAAAGCCTCCATAATCCATCCAGAAGCGACTCCCTCCAGGCAAGGTAAAAACGACTCCCTTCTTTGAGTTTGCGATTCATTCTTAGATCCAGCCATCCAGGTTCGACTCCTCTGACTTCTCGCTTCATGCAAGGTTCTCTGACTTCTCTCTTCAGGCGCTTTATCAGGACAAGCTTGATTTTTTCTCAGATTTGATTGCTTTGATGCCTGGTTTTTTTCTCAGATCTGGTTGCTTTGATGCATACCCTTCTCTCCTGCAGGTTGGGTGAGCGAAGTGTGGTTAATTCACGACTCCGTCTCTGCACTTTTGGGTGACTCACGATCTCCATGCCTCTAGCTACCTCCGTCTCTGCACTCGACAAGCATTGAGTGGATGACTCACGACTCACGAGCACGACTAGGCGATCGATGGAGAGAGGGAATCGAGTGGGCACGATTTTTTCGAGCGACAGCAAAATGGAATCGGCGGCGGCGGCCTCCCTCAGTCAAGAATAGACATGGCCGGAAATGTGGTTGACGGTGGCTTTCCCACAAGTCATATTCTACTTATTGTATTGTATATAATGCTTATTCCTTGCCCAGTTGCCTCTTTCTGGATTTTATCTCTGGATTCACCATTGTATATAATGCTTGATGGTCAGAGTCATCTCTGGATTTCGCTTTGTGTCTCTTCCTCTTTCTCCTCTGTTCCCACTTCACAGATTGGCAGACGAAAAAAAAAGTAAACGGGCTGCCCGCTTACCCGGCTGGGTTTTGGTTGGCTCGTTTAATGCAGGCTTAAACGGGCTCCTACCGGGTTACGGGCTAGTCCGTACCCGGTTAATGTTAAACGGACGGGCTACGGGTTGACCATCGGGCCAGCCTATCCCGCCCGTTGCTCTGCCCTAGCTCTCATTGAGTATATTTGCATTCACCCGAGTATCAAGCACCACTCTCATTGAGTATCAAGCAGTATGGGCCCGTTTGGAAGCTCTACTAGAAACTTAAGTTTTATCCAAATATTCATGTTTTTTATAAAAGTTATTTTGGAGACAAAACCTAAGTTTAAAACCTAGACTTTGAAAAAGTTATTTTCTTGTCAAATCACACACTCTCTGTTAATAAATTTTCTATTTCCAATTTTTTCTTTCTCTCTCTCTCCTACAATAACATTTCAACACTTAAATTTTACTTCAAAATCCATAAAAGTTGTTCTTTCAAAATCTATTGTTTAAAACCTAGATTTTGCTACAAACTCTGAAAAACTATTCTCAAATTGACTTCTAAACGAGGTAATATTCTTTTTGAACTTAAATATGAAGTAGTATATCAATAAACGACGCGTTAACCTTCTGTAGCTAGCTTTGGTTAACAGTATATTATTATAAATAACAGGAAATTAATCAGGTTCCGCAAGAAGAATTAATGAATAAAAGGTCGCAAATATTGATATACCATCAGATTCCAACAATAACTGATTCGGTTATTGTTGATAGCCAGTAAAGTTTTCTGAACTAGGAATCCCTAATCAACACAATATAACTAAAATTTTAAGTTCAAATCAACACCAGATGAGAGAATGTTGGGATTGAAAACTTGTATAAACATCACTACGTATTCTTATATTTTTATATGTTTAGGTTTAAAAAGAATATTCCACTGTAAACTGATTGCATGACTTTCATATGTTTGATTTAAGATCCCTTTTCAGAGAAATGGACCCCACATCAAAAGATTTTTCTCTCTCTTATTTCCGTTATTTCAGTTAAATTCGTTGACAGGTAAAAAGACAAACAAACGCACCAATTTTATCGGCACATTTATTATATCTTTTCACGCGTGTACGTGTGTATTCTTTTATTAGAAACAATTATAATTAAAATATTATTATTAATGGATTGCAAATATTTTTTAATAGAAATTTAAATATTAATTTAGTTACATTTTAACAGATTGTACTGTTTATAACTCAGACATTAAATATTTTTATTTGCACTAAATGTAATTTATAGTTTTATACTATAAAAATTGCATCCAAACCACGCTATCCAATTAAACGTTAACATCACATGTATTATTCCAAATATATATATATATAATCTTTAATACATGAGACATGGTTTTAAATGCAAATTGCATCACAGCCTATTTCATCATGCCTCAAATATATGAGACTCAAGAACAAACCCATGCTTGTGTATCTTCTTCTCATACACACACAGAGTTCAATTATTTACTTATTTTTATTTAAAAGCCCAGAGACAAGCCGACCACCTTTGGCTCAGAGATTCGACCCTCACGTGATTGTTGTACCGTTCTTGCATAAAGATAAGGTTATCCAATTCAATCACGCATCATTTGACTGATTCTCTTATCTCATGATGACCGTTCGATCACTCTATCGTATAGCATCTCTCCTCAAGACCCCTATCCCATCCACCAACACACCAAAACCATTATCCTATATTGTGCCTGTTTGGGAAG
>JANTPZ010017965.1:0-10436 GCA_025593235.1 Vachellia pachyceras | reverse complement strand
TGTGTGTGTGTGTCACCTCTTTCTACTGATCTATTAATTATATCGCTGAATATTTTTCGATCAACCTTCCAAGAGGTGAAAGAGGAAATTACATCCATTTGGCTGGGGTGTTGAATTTTTTCGCCTTTCTAGAGTTCACGCAACCTGGAGACAATCTACTGTTGAAGATAACAACACTGTTAATTAAAACAACACATCACATCCCCTCATGTTGTTTTATTTTTCAACTCACCAGCCAGTAACAACACAGGGAATTTCACCAAACGGAAAAAACTATACACATTTAGTATCATTTTGGATGAGTGATATAAATTAATTACTTTACTGATATAATTTACGGTTTACGAGGTAAGTATGTAAGGGGTATTTTATCTCAATTTACCTGAACGTGCACTTTCAATGATATCACAAACGTAATACAATGCATGTGATTAAAAATGATGTTTTAGAAAAATCATACACATTTAACATGAATAACATGATTGATTTTGTAATATTCATGATACACATTTAACTCATTACATATGAATAACATGATTGATTTTGTAATATTCATAATTAGTTATTTAAATTTTCTATTAAGAATAATATTCACAAATTATTTACTTCAGGTCTTATATTAAGGGCATGTTTGCCATCACTTCCCCTGAAATCTAGGTTTGGTTTCAAAACCTAGGTTTTGACCCAAAACCTATGTTTTGTCTAAGTATAACATTTTTCTGAAAATCTATTTTGGTTACAAAACCTCGGTTTGAAATCTAGGATTTTTCTTTCCTACTTTTTCCCCTTTCCTCTTTCATACTTTTTTCATTCATCTTTCCTACTTTTCTTTCTTTCTTTTTCCTCTTTTCTGCTTTTTCTTTATTCTATTTCATCTTTCCTACTTTTCATTCTTTTTATTTCCTCTTTCCTACCCACTTTTTTGCCTTGAAATCCGTAAAAGCTAATAACTTCCCAAATATAAATCACTTTTTAAAAGCTAGGCTTTGTCTTGGAATCTGCAAGAGCTATTTTCCAAAATCTATTCTCCAAAACCTAGATTTTACCTTGAAATCTGTAAAAACTATTTTCAAAATAGTTTCCAAACAAGCCCTTAAGTTGAAGGTAATATTTAAAGTGCGTGTGATGCATAGATTGTTTATATTTATTTCGTCTGAGCAATTAAATATATTATCTTATTAAATTCCTGAATTAATTTTTTATCTCGAATGGCTTAGAATTAAAAATAATAGTAATTATCTAATTTTAAATTTATAAAAGGATAATGTTGAGTGCTTTCCAACAACCATATAATGTGATGTCAATGATAAATTCCCTTTCGCACATATTATATAAATCATTCTCCTGTCTTTTATTCCAATTTAATTAATTCCAAGTGATAATTCTCATTCTGGTTCTTAATATTGTATTATATATGAAGCATCAGCTTATATTGAGTGGTAATGATCAAAACTAATGAGCTTCCCAAACCAATCAGATTTGGACGGTTTATATTTTATTTTTATATTTTAGAAATACTTATTTTAATGTGATGAATACAACATAAAATAAAGATAATCTTTCAACTAACATTTTTTTTAAAATATACTTAAAAACTTTTCATTTGAAAGCAACATAGAATTTAGACCATGCATCCATATAAGATCTAAATGATCCAAATATGATGAGTTTGGATGCTTAGCTAAACTTTTCCGCTTGATCATTTTCGTCTGGAATCTGGGTTTGGAAGTTACGTGAAAACAGTACGAGATCGTGTTAATTACATCAAACCATTTCATTAAGAACTTCTCAGTTTTTAGGAGTTGGGAAAATTTAGTGTTAAGATAGCTAAAAATAACTTAGGAGGCCATCTCAAACCCTTTATATCTCGAATCGTGTATACGACTTTGTATCTGGAAATTAGGGTTAGATTAGGGCTAGATATTGCAGGCTTAGTTACACAGAGACGTCAAAACCATACGAGTGGAGTAGAAAAATACATGTAAAACACATTGTCCTCAAGGTTAATGTATTTGGTATTTTCAGAGAGAGACAAAACCTGGCGATGCATGGCGTCTATCGTCCCTCTTCAATTAACCTGTTTTAATTCTGCAATCGGCATGAATTGTTTTTGACTTTTCTTAAACCCTAAAGCCAGATTAATGGTCCACGTGCCTAACAAAAAACACGCGTGTGATAAAAAAAGTCAATAGAGATTATTATACACTAATTTACGCCGATCTTTAATATAAGAACTGGTTAACTTCTGCTGAAGAAATTAAATAAGCTAAATACACTATATAAAATATTTATATTTATCATCGTTCTCCAAACTTATTTGAATGACCCATGAACTAATATATAACGTAATTTATGTATGAATAAATTTTTTTAAGTAAGGTGTTTAACTTCCTTAATTTTTTCAATAAAAATTAAACAATTTTTATATTAAAAATCGATATTCCATTGCTTGATCAATGGCAAGTGGCTTAGAATTCTAACAATAATGATTTGACACACCATCTAAAATCGATTAACGTTGCCCGTTTTAACACGTCTATATGCATCCCAACCTTAACATTGTAGCCTCCGCTCGTTCTAGCGTCCCATATGTGTATGACTTTCAAATTAAGTGGCTGACCAATGCTGAATAACTAACCTTTACTTCCTCATGTTTCTCCTCCCTTTGCTTTAACTCGTTATTATTGTGTTTTAAATCAACTATACTCCCTCTAATCTTTTTAATATAATATTTATTTTGGAGGGAGCATATATAAACATTATATCACTATCAGAAAAATGACAAATCGAGGAGCACTATTGACAAGTGGAGCAGTTGTCATTGACAACTCTCGGGACCTTTTTATAAATAACTTCATTCTTTATAACCTTACAATAAATCTTCAAAAAATTTATCTCGATTGAATATTAAACGATGAAATATTGTAATAGGCAATTTGTGCGGCCCCCACCTAGAAGAAATTAACATTGACTTTCTATTCAATGGGCCTGTTTGAAAACGTTTTTCAACCACCATAAGTGCGTTGCACAGTGCCACAAGTCCTTATAAGTTACTGTTCACATTTTTGGTCTGTTTGGGAAAGCTTGTGGGAATAAGTTGCTTCTGCCAACAAGCTGAAATCCTGAGCTTTTTTACAAATAAGTCACTTCTTCCACCGCTTTCCTAAACACAAATAACTTTTACAATGTGACTTATTTCCAATCTTACTTCTATATAAGTCCTTATGCAAATAAGTTATTTATCCCACCGTATTCCCAAACAAATACAATAATTATGGGACCGCGTCTCGTTGGACCTGGATTGTTATTTCCTTCAAGTTCTAATTTACATCCACATTATAAACGATTTAATAATGAAGTTGGACTGATTTTTTTTAATGATTGACAAATAAAAAATTATAAACCGTATTCCATGTTTAGTGATTTTTTTTCGAATTTTTCAGAATCGTTTACTTTATACAATTTGCGATTGCTTGCAATAATTTACCTTGCACGAAAAGTGCTCAACTTTTATTTGACGAAGAATGTCTTATAATTTAGTGCCATTATATTTACATCCACATGACAATGTGTCCTGAATAAAAATATATATTGCAAGACACACACACATATATGTTTGTGTGTGTGTTTCTCGTTCTTACCATTAAGTGAATAAACTAGAATACCAAAGGAATTCAAATCAACATATTGCAGATAATTGTATTCCAGGAAATAAAGTGGTAGGTAGTACTGGTAGCTAACATAAGCAGGAATATTCGGGGGGGATAATCAGAGATGTATTTGCAGATGATCGTATTCCAGGAAAATCATTGATGCGTTAGAAAAACAAGAAAGGGGAGAGAAATCTGTGAACAGAAATCGGAAAGGGCCCAGGTAATTAAGGTGAGTTGGAAGAAGAGATGCCGATAGGTGTTTTGGCAAATATATGATGATATACGTGGAATAGATGATTAGACCCATCACTATTAATTTCACTTTCACCAATCAATTATATTAACGAGTCATTGTCTACAATTAGATGCTTTCCATCCCTAAAAAGTTAGCTTATGGTCTAGAATATCTTAAAGTTCAGATCTCGCTATTGATATGAAGCGATTTATAGATATCGCATTAAGTGGTTTAATTTTGATCTCAAGGCTCAACTCAGTCATTAATTATTTGTTCTCAATCTAGTTGCGACATAATGGTGTGAACTCATGAAACCCATTGTTTAATTAAGCGATTGTGTTACAGTGGTTGATTAACACTAATGTAATTATAATTAAATTAATGTAATTGATTAATACTAATGTAATTATAGTGGTCAATAGAAATTAATGTAATTATAATTAAGTTAAAATATCGTTCATAATGTTGCGTAAGCCCCGCTGGCGAAACAAACAAAGACACTACAGCTCAGACCTCACATATATATACATCCTATCCATCATCATCATCCTTATCTTTTGTTCAATAAGATTCCTCGTATTTGATTAAAGCTACGTATGGCTTTCAAGCTACCTTTCGAAGGCGATTACTTGTTGCTGAAGCCAGAAGAGGCGAGCGTGGTGGATCTCATTCGCCTCCTCTGTTCCTCCAAGTTAGATGACAGAAAGTTCATCGAGTGCCCGGCAGATCTCCAGTACACAGAATTCCGACGCCGATGGATCCTCTTCATCTCCGTCGTGGTTCAGATGGCCTTCCTTGCCTCCAAACGGTCCCTCGCCAAAATAGGCTCCATGGTGGAGACCTGGCTCAACCTTCTTTCATTCAATGGCGGCTTCATAAGGCTTCTCTTCAACTTTCTCAGAGGTTATCATCAATTCGTCCCCAATCTTCATGATCAAAATATATTAAACCTTCCTTCTTCCATGGCTCAATGCATGTGGATTGACATGCAGGATCGGTAAGATTACCGGAGAGATCATCGGCGAAATTTACATCGGTGGTGGGAAGCCTTGACTGGCGAATGAAATTGGACAAGAATATTGGACCTGAGGATACTAAGTACAAAGGTTTGCTGTCTATGATGGCCTCGAAATTATCCTACGAGAACTCGAACCTCGTTGAAACTGCTGTCACAGATTATTGGCATGTAAGTTCGTTTCACTTCATTAATTACCTCTTTTCGTCATCGTTGTCACTGTCTCTAGACTCAGTCCCTAGACTAAGTCATATTAGCCAGAAGGAAAAAAAACCCATTTTATATAATTAATTATTTAATTTTGTCTATTAATGTTAATGATTTAATATGGTATTTTTGTTTAATCTTCTTTATGATGGCTATTGCAGATGGATTTTTTGAGGTTCTACAGATTCTGGAACGGTAATTATAAAGCAACCTTGAATAATTTTTTCTTTGAGGGACACGAAATAGGCGAAATGATCTCTTTGATTTAGTTTTTCTGAGAATATCAACTTTCTCAACTTTTAAATACTTAAACTACGATTATTCTTATGCAATATGCATGCATGTTGAAAGAAAAGGGGAAAAACAAATGAAGAGAGAAAGTTCAGGCTAGCCAGGAGCGTAATAATTCTTAGAATCTGACTCATATATTGGCATATATAAAAATTCCACCTAACCTTCTTGTTGGAATTGAACGTCTTATTAAACTTCTGCTGATTTGCTTTGGGCAAAAAAAAAAAAAGCTTCTCTTCATTTACTTGTTGGCCTAAGATTTTGACCAGAAGAACCTCAGGCGGAAACTTAATAATGTGGATTTCTAATAAGTTTACATTATATGCAGAATATAATTTTATAGATTAAAAGCATGCATACTTTTCATGGATTACTTATACATTATTTATGGCCTATTTTTATGTATTTGCTTATATTACCGCCAGTATTGATTTATAAACGAGACTCTGTAAAAAGCCTTTTTTGATAAAAGGGGATCTATTAGACAGTGTTAATCAAGTAATTGTTTTATAGTCAATGATCTAATGCTCTCATTTTAATAACCTCTGTTTGAATCTGGCTACTCTAGTTTGTTTTTTTTTAAAATCTGTATTCTTAAGAATTAATATTTTAGTCCAATTTTGTAACGAACAATAAATAATTACGTGTTTTTTATTCTTGAATGACTAAAAGTTGAACTTTGAAACAAGTGATTAATTATATTGTATCCATGACTATAAGATTAAAACCGTGAAATTAAAGTGTGAGATACTTTGGGATTGTTAGTTGCTTTTTTTTTTCCCTCTAAAAATGAACACTTGACTCTCTGTTCAAATTTTTTTAGAGGGGATTATATTGGGTTTTGGCTCCCCCTTCTTCTTGTCATTTTAAGGTGAGTCATGTCCCTCTTGTTTTGTTTGCCAACAAGCCATGTCCCTCTTGGAGCTATGTCATTGGCAGCAATGTATTTGACACACACACATTCTATATGTATATATTGCCAAGTATTATATATTTGATTATTACATAATGTGTACGTAGGTAGAGCTGGGAAATGGGCCGACCCGCCGTCCCATGGGCTGTGCAGTCCGACATTTCATGGGCTGCCAAAATGGCAGTCCGGGCCCGCCGTGGCGGCCACTTTTTTTCTTTTTTAAATTTAATTTTTTTATTTTTCTGATTTTTAAAAAAAATAATTTTTTTTACATAAAATTTATCAAGGCAATTTGATTTTTCAGAAGAAAAATACAATATATCTTTGAAAAATATAATCAACAATGTTTTAAAATACAAAAACTTAATACATAATCAACAATATCCAAAGTAAGTATGTATTTAAGATAAAATAATAGGGTTTAAAACAATATTTTAAGCTATTAAAACCTTGTCTTCTTCCTACAAATAAATATAAAAGGTTTATTTTTAAAAAAAAAAAACGGGCTGGCGGGCTAGCCCGCCTTAACTCGCCCATTTTTTGGCGGGCCGCCTAAAACCCGCCTGAGCCCGCGGGTTGGCGGGCTCAACCCATATTCCCGGTGCTATATGTAGGTCGGTTGCCCCTGCAGAAATTAAATTATAATACAGGGTTGAAGTGTAAATTTATTTTGAAAGTTTAGCAATACTAATTCAATTTTTTAATTAAAGATTATTCTAGGAATGTCAAAATGGAGAAATGTTGATAGCTACTGTAAAAGATCTTAACAATTAATGTCAAGTTTTGAACGGCTTAGTTTTTTTGATGAGGTAGATACCATTATTGTTATATTTTAAAATTTATGGGCAACGCAGAGTTTAAAAGAGTTTTTTTGTAGACAACATTGCTTCTTTTTACACATTAACTCTATAATATTGTATGCTTCGAAAGGACCTACAACATTTTTTTTTAGCAGCTGATGAATAAAGAACTCGATGATGCTTGTATACACATCTGTCTGACATTTTACCCATTTTAATTTAAGAGTCGCGGAACAATCATCTTTATCACTCTCTAATAAAGCCCCCAAAATATTTTATTCCCCACACAATTGATTATCAACGAAGTAAATGGCAGACAAACAAAGTTACTTAATAAACTATCAAAATTTCCAAAGTTTTTTTTTACGTCCAAATGGGTATTTCATTACACTATAACTAGAATAAAACAATGGTGTGCAGGATACCAGCAACGTGACTGCACACCAGCAATCATGTTCCAAGACACCAAGTCTGAACCCAACCTGATCGTAGTGGCATTCAGGGGAACGGAGCCGTTTGACGCAGACCAATGGATCACAGACGTGGACATATCATGGTACGAGATCCCCAGAGTGGGCAAAATCCACGGAGGCTTCATGAAGGCTTTGGGCCTCCAGAAGAATGGTGGGTGGCCGAAGGAGATAGCCCAACCCAACGAGGACCAGAAGCACAAGTTTGCTTACTACACGATCAGACGGGAGCTGAAACAGATTCTGCAGCAAAACGAGAATGCCAAGTTTATAGTGACAGGGCACAGTTTGGGAGGAGCTTTAGCCATTCTGTTTGCGGCTGTTCTAACGCTTCACGACGAGGCATGGTTGCTGGATAAGTTAGAAGGAGTTTATACGTTCGGTCAGCCCAGGGTTGGCGACAAGGAGTTTGGTGAGTTCATGGAGGACAAGATGAAAAGGTACGATGTGAAATACGCAAGGTATGTCTATGGAAACGACGTGGTTCCTAGGATCCCTTACGATGACAAGACCCTGTTGTTCAAGCACTTTGGTCACTGCGTTTTCTTCAACAGCCTGTATCAAGGGCAGGTACGTACGAAGTGAACCAAAATGGTCTTTAATTTGTGCTCTTCCATTCTTCGGTGTTTGGCTTTGCGATATATGATCAGTGAGAGGTTTGTTGATTCCTTTTTTTGGGTATTGAAATGCATCAGGTTTTGGAGGAGGAGCCAAACAAGAACTACTTCTCCTTGCTGTGGGCCATACCAAAGGTGTTAAACGCAGGCTGGGAGCTGGTTAGAAGCTTTGTGATGCCGGTGGTTGAAGGCGAGGAGTACAGAGAGAGCTGGTTAATGAGAATATTCAGGCGGATAGGATTGGTAATTCCAGGATTATCGGCTCATGTTATTCAGGATTACGTGAACCTGACCCGATTGGGAACATTACGTGAATGAATCCACCAAGCTCCAGAATCCAGAAGGTCCCAAGGATGGGGTGTTGTTGAATTGATGATGAGTGGTGTATTGTTTGGGTGTGGAAATTAGTTAAATCCATCCTCCATTTGGCACGCAGTATAATAATAGGACAAGCCCAATGCTAATAGCGTAGGATCTGATAAATGGTTAGTGAGGCAGTACTTGAATAAGGTCCCGTCTTGTTCGGGAAGATACATTACTAGTCCGCGATCTATAACGTGTAATATAACTTGCCAAAAGAAAAGATATATTTGCATTTTAATGCTCTACAATTCCAAATTCCAGCCCAAGTACATGCATACATGCAACAAGTCTAATTAACTAACAAGGATTAGTTTATCATAGCATTAGAAAAACATATTCACGCAAGTCGAGATAAAACTCATTTAACATATTTACCTTGTAAATTGTAAATCACGTTGAAGAAACAATTTTAACCACTAATCTAAACAAACCTAGTATCAAACAAAGCACGGGAATTTGGGGTTGGATGGACTGGGTTTCGTCTTTACCTATGAAGTTGTCGGAACAAAAAAGAGGTTGCTATGGCTAGCACAGTGCACAGCTATGCAAAGGCAGCCATGAGGGTTCACGCCTTTATTTAAGCATTGATTGCTAATAATACCCTACGCCTTATTAGTTAAGAACTGGTTTCTAAGCATGCATTGATACTTAGTAGAGAAACTGGTTGTTTATTGTTTTTTGCACTGAAATTCTAATTTTGAGGCACGAAACTAAAATAAATAAATTAACCTTGAAATAATTAAAAACGCGCGCCCGAAAATCAAGGGCTGTGGGTATCATGGTCAGCCCGTCTATCAAAAAAATGGAGGGAAGCACATTCATCATACTCATCTTAATCTGAACCATCCAAAATCAAGGAGGACGGTCCAGATTCAATTTATTTTTTAATTTTTTGAATAATTTTTTATTTTGATATATATAATTTAAAATAAAAATAATTTTATAACTATCACTTTTTTAAAAAATAAATTTCCTTGTAAATTTGTAAGCAAAAAATTTTAAATATAAAACAACCAAATCAGATTTTGAATGATCCCCATTTTATTACAACCATTAACCCGCGGATCCAACAAAATAGAAAGTCCCCTCAACCATCAACCTCGGATCAACACAACTCTTAGACCTAGCATGTTGCATTTCTTCGAGTTTTCTATATAAGCCAGTTTACGGGCTCATTTGGAAAAATAGTAAAGAAGTACTTTTACGCAAACCGGAATAAATATGTGAAGGAGATTATCTCGTTTTACAGAAAATAACTGTTGAATGTGCTTTTGGGCTCCTGAGAAGCTTTGTCAAACGGAGCCTACATTTAAATTCAGGTAAAAAAAAAACAGTTTACATTTAGCTTAGCCCCATTCCATTTTTCTTATGTTTTCATCTGTTGTATTCAACCCTTTGGCGTATTTTTCTTAATGCTTTTGTCATTCGGTCCTTATGAACAGTGTTCTCTAATTGAGATATAAGATTCAGGCTCAAGATTGGAGGAAAGAAATCAAGAATAAATAATAGAGCTGCGTACACAACTTTTTTCTGCCGTAGCTAGATTACATTTAACCAACGACAGTCAACGAGGCAGATAAGTTTCCAAAAGAAGCTTATTTCTTTAGTTTAAGTACATACATGTTATCAGTGACTCACAAAGATAAGGAAACCTGGGCCTTCCATTTTGTGCTTTCCTCGTAGAGGATTTTGATCTTCAGGATACTTACAGCTGAAGTTGGCTAAAATCAAGCCTTGAATCAAGTAATTTGTCATGTGTCTACTAAAATCACGGCACGTGAATAATCTAAATGTTCAACCATGCATCATATAAGATCAAACGAATTGATGTTTGCAACTGAGCATTTAGATTGGTTACATGTAATTAGTTCA
>JANTPZ010017964.1:0-10090 GCA_025593235.1 Vachellia pachyceras | reverse complement strand
ATACGTATTTGACGCTGTTCTGTAATTTTTACTTGATGTTTATTCACTCTGTGTTCAGATGTTTGAATGTTCAACTAATTTCAATCTCTCCTCATTTACGGAACATATATTCAGGTTTTATTGGGACTCTAGAAAACAAAGAAGAGAGTCCATGTTATGGTTCAGATAATGGATATATGCTAATCCTAAGCATTAGTCTAAATTACCTTATCTAGATATGCAAGTCATGCATAATGCAAATAAATAGTCTCAGACTTTGTGCAAAGTCCCACCTCCTTTCAAAATGACGTGGCTGCATATATTTCTGTATTCTTCCTTAGTACCTTCAAAGTTCAAAACGTTCTCTGTTCTCACTTCTCACCTCAGTCCTCTGGCAGGCTCATTTCTTAGGGACCGTTTTTTTTTTTAATGCTAGGGTCACGTACCTCTCTACTCATGGAGAAGTCTATTGATTGAAATTGAAGAGCACTATGGAAGGACTGTAATGAACATACATATTTAACGTAAGATTTGGATAATCCAAATTTTGACAATTTTTTTTTATTCTCATTGTACGTTAGAATTTTTTAAAAAAAATAAAACTTTACAATTAAAACAAAATTAAAATTAAGCATTGGATTTTCACTTGATTATAACTTCATTTATAAACTTTGATTTAGTATAGCTTAGTTCATATAGTTTTGATTTCATTAAATCCCAATTCTTAAAACTTTTAATTTAGTACAACTCAATTCTTATAGATTTGAGAAATAACATCATAATGTTAGTCTAGGGATTAAATGATTATTTTTCCCTTAAAATAGAATACAACGAGTAATTAAAGATAGCCCTTGATGTTGATGGGAGATGGAAAGTATGTTAGCCAACGGAATGTGTTTCTGGAAAACGGAGGGTTGAAGAAGTTACCGCATCCTTGGTGACTGTCGTAATATTAATAACAGTGAAGATCATGTGCTTGTTTGGTTGATGACATAATCTTCTTCATATATTTATCACAATTTATGTAAAAATATTTTTCTACCGTATACCCAAACGGCCCTATATCTCCAACTCAGCACTATCCTCCCTTCTTTTATCTCTTCTTGCTTCCTCCTCCATTTAATCCTTATCCACCCACCTCCTTTTCTCTCTTCCGCCTGCATGGAATTTCTTTATTTCTTGCTTCTCCATCCTTTTTTTTTGGGTGAAATTACTTCTCCATATTTTACTAATACACATGCTTACTATGCATAGCCTAAAAAGTAGTGGCAAGGCTAATAATCTTTCTTTTTATTTTATCTAAAAATTTAATGCATTTTCCCTCAATTCTACCCCAAATTGATTGCATTTCTTTTTTTATCTTTTTTCCTACTCTCTCTCATGTTTTTTTCTCATACATCCTCTCTCGCTCATCATCTTTATCAATAAGGGTATGTTTAGAAAAATGTTATATTTCTTACACATTCATTGCTTCTAACTAATATTAAAGACCAAATTCATTTACGTAATTTGAATAGTTACTTATAAAAATGATTAGAGAAAGTAAGTTATACTCCTTCCACTCACACAGAGAGTCACTAATATTCTAGATACCTTCATCGACAACCATCTCGTGACTAAGAGGTGGTTACTCATCAAAGATACAAAAAATCATTATTAGATAATCAGCTAATTGGTCTGCATTAATAATCTTTGTACTAAATACATGAGTGAAGATTTAAATTTATTATTATCTTAAAATTATTATAATCTATATGAGTTATTACTTCATACTTTTAATACAAGATTCAGTTAGCTTTTTGAGGAGATTGAAAAAATCTAAAGAAATTACTTAATCATGACATATATGATTAAATATTTATATGTACCATTATATTATATGCAAGTTTAAAGGTCAATCAAATTTGTTTAGATAAGAAAGATAAATAGATCAAATAATTAGTTTTAGTGGAGAAAAATCACTTTTACCACCTTTATAATATAGCTAAATTTAATTTTTAAATTTATATCAAGTTTTAATTTAAGTTAACGCTTTTCTAATGCTCACACATACAAGTATTTGCTTCATTAAGTTTATATCAAATTTTAGTTTAGTCACTTAATTTTAAAAAATCACATTTTTAGTCTTTTTATCTAATTATAACTAGCTTCGTTTAACAAAAAATGATTATTTATCAAATTTAAATGATAATTTTGTAATTAAATGATCACAAAATTTGATTACATTTTAAAATATAAAAATAATTACACTAAATACTTAAAATTCAACATATTTTATCAATATTTAAATACAAAATCACTGTTTACATTTGATAAATTATCATTTTCTGTTAAATAAAACTAACGTTGTTGAAAAAAGGCGGAAAGTTTTTCAAAAATTAAGGGACTAAGATGAAATTTAATATAAACTTAAAGTACCAAATGTATACTTTAATCTATTTTTATCATTTTATTTTTTCTTAAAATTATCGCAATATATAAAATAACAGGTATGAATATGTATTATTTAATAAGATTCACTCATTTCTCATAGAAAATTACTTTTCAAACATTTATTTAAATAAATTTTTCTTTTTGTAAAGTCATTTCCAATACCGTTTATCTAAATATAAATTACATTCCTTTTTTTATAAACCATCCGGTATCTTGGGTTCATTGTCCGCCCCAGACTAATCCGGACCCCATGCGAGGAGACCTTACGGTGGTAGCGAGATATCGATGGGACAACCTCTTTGAGGTTGCATTAATTATCACGTCTGTCACCCCAGGGTTCAAACCCTCACCCTGAAGAATGCTGGTAGTAACCCTTAACATCTCTACTTACTTCTCACCTCATTTGGATAAGCTGGCCCATACTTGTTTAGTCCATCCATTTTTAAAAAATCTCTATTTTGGGTTGGATCTTCGTGCTTAGTTTGGTTTCACTAATTTCAAGAAGGGTGATAACGCATAAAAGTGAAGGTTCTAGATTCAGAATCCATCCATTGATTATAATCTGACCACCGTAATATCCACTGTACTGACTATCGTACTTCTTGTGATTCAGTCCCAGGAACAGTGAGAAACGTTGTACCAAAATGATCCTTCATTGGAAAAGAAAGATTCTCCTTTCTGCTTTCTCTCACTCTCCTTTGCCTCTCTCTTATGTTACCACACCACTCGGTTCAAGAGTCTACACAAATTTTAAAATAAATTTTATAAATTTCAAATTTTTTTATAAATTTCTAGTGATTTAAATGACTCTTTTCTCTCTCCATTTCAAACCATCTTTTCTCATTGATTAAAGGGTTAGCCCCATAATTATTACCATGGCCGAGCAAAAAAAAAAGATGGTCGAGCCGATGAAGCCAAAATTGAAAGCCGGACCCCATCCCAGCATTTAAGCCGAGCCTGCCAGCTCCAGCTTCATGCTTGTTACTTTCTTGTTAGCCGAATCGCCTCCAGAGTCTTGGAATTGAAATTCTAGCTTTCTTTTCTTAACCGGCATCACGTGAGCCTCACGTGCCACCGGTTTGATCCCCAGCGTCAGCTCCAGCCCCACGTCGGCTTCCTCGGCTCGGTCGCTCTGCTGCTTGGCTGTTGATTCAGGTTCATCCCGGAGGAGCATAGAGGTCTCGGCGGTCTCCACCGACACCATGCTCTCGCTCTCTTTGCTCTCCCCTTCCGCCGCCGCCGTGTTCGCCGACGCCCCCTCCGACCGCTGACTCAGAGACGATTCGTGGCTCACAGACCGGTTCGCCACCTCATCAACCGCCGCACAACACACAGTGCATCCACTGCGCGGTTCTTCCGGTTCAGCGGGCTTCAACTCGCCCCCCTTGTTCGCCTTCTTGGTCTTCCCGGCGTATCGCTTGAGCCGTGACCGAGACTTGACTGGTTGGGCATCGTTCGACTCGGGCGAGTTCTTACCCTTGCACACGTGGCGTATGTCATAAGCCTTCAGCGGTGGACCCTGTCCACTCTCGGCGGCTTCCGAGTTGATCGGAGTGATCGGATTACCCTTCAGCACTGCCTCCACCGCGGCCTGACAACGCTGCCAGTCCCCGGACCATAACAGACCCACGGACCCATAAATCGGGTTAAGTATCCGCCCGCATGCCTCGTAAAGCAGGGACCGAAAGATCGCTGCAAGAATCAGGAACAAGAGAATCAATACCCAACTGTCTCCCAGGAAAGAGAAAGAAAGAAAATGCAATAAACTGAGAAAGCTAGGCCAACGAACCAGGACGAAGGTGTTGAGGGCCAGCGTTGATGAGGTTCAGGAGGCCAGCACGGCCATAGAACTTGGCAAGGAAGACTGTGGCGTTCGATTGAGATTCTGGGGATTTAATCCACTGCAGGCAAGGTCTGATGCTACAATCCTCGCTGCAACCTTTTCTGAGAACACGACATCCATTACAGCTCATCCGCATTTTTGCAGAAACTTGTCAGGGACTCTGGATTGAGATTCAGATGAGAAGAAGAGGAAAAAGATTGTGATTTGTGAATGTGATTTGGTGGGAGGGTTGGGTTTGGAGGGAGAGGAGGGTATATAAGTGGGAGGGTTTGGGAAAGGGTGAAACCAAAGCAATCAAGCAAAGAAGGAAGGAAGCCGCTGGATTTTTGGGGTTACAGGGTCCGCACCTGTTGTTTCAGAGACTGTTCTTTTAACGATGGTTTCCACATTCCAGGAGTTTCGTGAATCAAATACCCACTCGCAGCTTCAGCGCGTGGCTTGACCCCTTTCATGTGGCGTGCTTACGTACGATGGAGTACAAGTGCGCTTCATGGCATTCTTCTTGTACATAACTACTCCTATTTACGTAGTAATTAAAAATATATATTAAACGAAAATTTTCTTCAAAGATTTTTATGAAGAAAAAAAAAAGGAAATAACTTGCACTTTTTTACCTTAAATTTGGATGTACCCTTTTCATTTTTATGTGAATTAAGTATCAAACATCCAATGTCATAGAGAATCAGTTTCGTTTTACCCAATAATACTTTATAATTATTTGCAACTTCTGTAACATCTCTTTAACAGGAGTTAATTCACTGTCCGACTCTTCCCTAATATAAATAGGAAGTCAATTAGTGTTACAAGAGACACGCAAAAAGAACTATGAACATTTTAAAAGTTTCAGAGCGAATTCTTTTTATTTTATACCACAAATATTATAGTTCTTTCCTAGTTCCTATATTACATATAAGTCTTGATGGTTAGGATAGCACATGGAAGCTCATTGATCTTGGGATCTAACAATAGAGTAGGTGGTATTGGTAGTGGTGAATAGTGGTAAATTTATCATCAGATTCTAAATAGAGAAATTAATGAATAAAATGTCTCAAAGATTAGCAAAATTACCATCGGATATCAACAGTGGCTAGTTTCATTATTATTAAAAATCTCATCAGTCATTAATAACAACCGGACCAACTGATGTTAGGATCTAATGGTAATTTTATCAATGTTTAGGACTTTGTGGGTCGGTAAATTTCTCAGTATTAAGATAAGAGCGCGTGTGGAGCACGATCAAGTGTCAGAGTCTGGTCGAATCGCCACGTATTGTGATGGTGATCATGATCAAAATAAGGAATCGAAGGAAACCAAGGTGGAAAAGCTCCTGGTTTTCGGGAAATAGTCCAAAACCGCTCTCCCTCAAAACAGGACACTGGTTTCCGGTTTTCCATTCCCATGTTCGGTCTTCTGACTGTGGGCGGACCTGAAAATTACAACAAACTGTGGGCCACACTTCAAAGGACAATTACAGATTTTAAGGGTAGAAAGGATAGATATATGATAGGGCGGACCTGATTAAATTTTTTTTTTGGGTGAATAGATCTGATTAATTTTTGACATACGGTGGATGTTGATTTGTAATCTTGTTCTCGTAATCTTTTAATCATTTGTAATCTTGTTCTAGTAGGGCTTGTTTGGGAATTCCGTTGGGAAAATGGATTTTGCAGATTTTGAGGTATTTTGGGAATTTCGAGATGGTTTTACGGATTTCAAGATTGTTTTTATGAATTTCGAGATGATTTTTACAGATTTCGAGATGATTTTGTCTCGACTTACGTGCACCGTTTGAGAAAATGGCTTCCCAAACTGACACGTAATCTTTTAATCATTTTACCAATTACATGTACCCTATTCGAAACGTACTGTTAAATAATAAAATGAATATATTTTTTTTGGTGAAAATTTAAATATTGTTGGAATTATTAAATACATGTAACCCTTGGTCCATTGATAATTTTTCAATTATTAAATATATACTACAATCTCACGTTAATCTACATTTATTTTCTTTTATTTCATTTTTTATTTTTATCATTGTATTTTTTTGAATGTATATCATTATATTTCCAATGATGATATCCTTTTAAGTAATTTGCACTAAAAATCACTTCTTCGGTATTTATTCAAATAGATTTTCTTAAAAGTCAATTTTTAAAATACATTTTAAAAAAATACTTCTCCCAACACCTATACAAACGGATCCAATATTGTTTGGATACTCGTTATCTGCTTTTAGTACAGAAATGAGAAATTACGTGAGATTCATGAATTATGACATGTAATATTGGATATTGTGTGATGGATCAAATAATGTGTATGTTTGGGAATCTGTTGGGAAAAATGAGTTATAATTCTGAGATGATTTTACGGATTTCGAGATGATTTTTACAGATTTTAAAATATTTTTATCTTGTCTCATGTGCATTGTTGGAAAAAATTGTTTTGCAAAATGAATGAAAATCCAAAGAAGGCATAGAGGAGGGTTTATTTAAGTATCCAGATTGAAATTCTGCAGTCTTGCTCCTGTTTATCAGAAAACTATTTCTTCACACAGTGCGTGTTTTATAATTTTTATTTATATATATATCAATATGTGTTTTTTGGAATTAAATGAGATATATTTATGCATTTTCAGTAAAGTCTAACAAATTTTATCTCAGGACATATTTCATTTTATCATGGATTTATATATTTCCAATAAGATACTTGCATCTGGTTGTATTATTAAATTAGTGTTGTATTCAATTATTACTGAGGAAGTATCATTCAAGAAAAAATGATAAACATAAAAGTAAATATTGTATTTAATACTAGTATAAACTCTTCAATCGGATCCTACTTTAAGGAACAGATGAGAATTTGTTTGGTTAATTTTTAAGGGAAAAAAGGAAGTACATGCACCATAATAACAGTGTATATTAATTTATTGAATTGTTTAATTAGCTTGTGAATAAAATATGGATTAATAATTGGAATCCAGGATACCTCCTAGTTTTTGGGAACTCAAATTCTCAAAAGACTGGTTTTAGGTTTCATTCCATGGGCTCCACTCCACTCTCCTCTTATCTCTTCATCTGCTTAATTAGTATCCTCGCTAATTTGGATTTAATTATTTGTTACTTTGTTTATATTAACGATCGAAACTATGTTTTAGGTGATTTATGATTTACGAAAAAAATATGAGAAATGGGACTTTAGCTCAATTTGTCTCAACTTAATTTTTCAACATGATCACAAAACCGGCCTTATATTAATTAATCCCACCCAAAGCTTTTTGTTAACGCCTTTGTTTCCTTCAACTCAAATTGATTTGCTAGCACTTTTATTCCATTCTCATCCCGGTATAAAACATTTTTAATGGCTTTATTGGAATGATGCAGTTAAATTATTAAATTTATTTGAAAGTAGATTTTTAAATTTATTTATATTTAAAATTGTAAATTATTGAAAGGTGAAAAAATAAAATTGCCTAAAACTTCAAATGACAATTTTAAAAAAATATAATTATGGGGACCATTCATTTCCTTTATAAATTTGATTCGTAATGTATACGGAAAAAAGTATTATACCTCCCTCAAGCCTTAGAACAAGTGTTCCTACGGAACGGAATTAGTAAAATGGAAATGAAAATTTGTAAGTGATGACATGTTTAGTGTACAATGAAATTGAAAATAGTTTGATATAAAATTTTATATTTGGTAGGTTGAAGATGCCGGTAAGATAAGTAGCAAAAAATGTATAAATAACCATACTATCCTTATTTTCTATTTCGTTCCCATATTTTCTCTCAACCAATATTTTGATACCCAATGCTATATGATATCAGATGTGCACATCTTGAAACCTAGCTCCCAGCGTGGTTGACAATTACAGTCCACTTGCTTTAGGGGACGTTTTGAACATTTTAAAAAATTACTTTTACATTTTGGATATAAAAATTCTATAACACATTTGTCTCACAGTTATTTGAAATAAATTAATTTAAATATTAAGTTAATTCATTAATATTTTCTTTTGTAAAAAAAGTTTAGGTAAGTTAGATGTTGGGGGCTCATCACCGTCAATGTAATGTCTCTAATCTCAGAGAGCACTTATAGACAGTGGCTCCGTTTGGTAACGCGTTAGAGAAATACTTTTACACAAGTTGAGGTAAATATGTGAAGGAGATTATCTCGTTTTACGGAAAAAACACTGTTGAACGTGTTTTTTGGTGAGAGTTAAGTTTTGCCAAATGGAGCCAATGAAATTTTAACTTATGGCATTATACGTTTTGAATCAATTCCTTACAAATTCAGAGCTTGTTTGGTTATGCGATTCAAAACCTAAGTTTTGTGACAAAATCTATATTTTACCTCAAAACTTAGGTTTTATCCAAATAATCACTTTTCAAAAAAGTTATTTTGAAGATAAAACCTAGATTTGAAATCTAGATTTTGAAAAATCTTTTTCTTGTCAAATCATACTTTATTTTCTGATATTTTTACTCCTTTTTTATTTCTATTTTCTTTTTTCTACTTACTTTTTACCTCGGATAATTAAATGTATATGAGGTTGGACTGGAATAATTGATCCTCTTATGAACTCATAAAAAAATATCGGGTTTATTTTGTATACAAAAAGCTTAAGCGAATTGAATCTCGTTAGCTTATTAGGGTTAGAGTATGCCTCATATTTAAAGAACGCTAACAAAGGTACTTACAAATCGCCCACCAACTAAGTACTCACATCGACAACAAGATTTAAATTCACAACCTTATGAATTGTGAATAAATTTTTATCAACCGGATCAAACATTTATTATTAGAAAAATATGGGGTTTATGTATTAATAAACTTCGAATCCATGTTGGCCAAATAGCCTAATGATAACATGCACCTCCTTTAATTTTTTAAGTGGAAGATTGGGTTTGAATTTTCTATGGATGGTACAATGGTTGCTTGAGTTACAACAAACAAAAAAGCTCTTAATCTTCAAAAAGGGAAAAAAATTTCTATCGTGACATACCTGTTAAAAAAGGGACCAACTTCATCTATCCATTGAGCCTCTCAAGGAAGGGCTTGTCAATGGGCTATTATCCTCTAATAATCCTTTTTCAAATAAAAATCGAATTTAGGGTAAACGTTCAAACCTAATAAAAAAATTTGGTGCCATGAACCTAACTTAATTTATGTCAAATTTTTGTTTGTGGCCCGGCAAAATCAGTCTTTCTCTTTGAACCCGCCATGTCTTCTCCTTCGTCCCTTCTTCTTCTTCTCACCCACTCTTCACTTCAAACAGGCAACACCCCTCCTTTGTATAGTCATTCATTCCTCTTTTCCTCTCTCTCTTTCCCCACCTCTGACAATGGTGATGCCGCTGTCCACGTCTCAGGTGATTGGGTCTTGCATGACACCGGCAGATTCGGGATTCTAGATAAGAATGCGAGCAATGCGTCAGGGGTTAGGTGGGTTGAAGCTCCTAATTGCTTCTGTCTTCATCTGTGGAATGTGTAGGAAGAGCAAGAGAGTGATGAGGGCATGGTGATTGGATCTTGCATGACACCGGCAGATTCCATTTTCTTTGAATGCCACGAGAGCTTAAAGAGTGTTCTCTGCGAAATTCGATTGAACTTGAAGACCGGCAAGTCGATGCGCCGGCCCATTATTTCGGGAAAAGAGCAGGTGAATTTAGAAGCCTTAATGGTGAATATGCTCGGGAGGAAGATGAGGTATGCGTATCTGCCACTCATAGGATTTGGCACTCACTTTTCCTGCCTCACGTAGATTGGCTAAACCGTAATTATAATTAACTGTGTGTTTAGGAATCCGCTGGGAGAATGAATTCATACAAATT
>JANTPZ010017961.1:0-10292 GCA_025593235.1 Vachellia pachyceras | reverse complement strand
GCTCTTAACAGAATGTTTGATCTTGAGACAGAAGTGTCCTTACTGGAAGAGAAGATTAAAGTAAAGATGGAACGAACTAAGAAATAATCTGTTCTTCATTTAGTTCTTCTTTTGCACACTTCTACACCTGATTTAAATTGTTTAGCACTTGGTGAGACACAGAGAGATTTGTTTTTTGGAGGCTTAATTCTTTTAATTATGTGTCATACCATTCCTTGAGGCTTATTGGATAAGCTAGTTGTATAGACTTAGGCATCAGGCACTGGATAATTGGACTTGTGCCAATACGTTACGAATTAATTATTATTTGGTATTGGAGGGTCATTCACAATCCATGATCCTCCAGGGAAACCACAGATTACGGTTCTTGTAATTAAAAATAATTGCCAATTATATTGTTATTGTGTATCTGGTTTTGAAGTTTATTTCTCTGTAGAAATGCGAAATCTCTTTCAAATTATTAGTCTGGTTGGGAACGCGGTGGAGAAGTGCTTTTACGTAAATCTAAGTAAATATGTGGATGAGATTATCTCATTTTACGGAAAACACTGTTAAATGTGCATTTGAGAAATCCAAACGCTTACCCCAAATGCACCTTATGTAATTATTTTTCAATCATGATTGAGTTGAATTTTATGATTGAGTTGAATTTTAGATGCTGAAAGAAACTTCGTTGTTAAAACATGAATACCTAACTTGGGTTGGCATGAATAGGGTTTAGGGTTTGGTTGGGTAGGGATTTGCTTATAACAAAAATTAACTTAGGAATTGACCTTTCATCCACTTGTTAGAGAAACGAGAGTTCTCCCTCTTTAAACTAAATTACACTAACATTTATTGTTAGTTCAAAAATGGTAAACCTGCTATCATGACTCCAAGATAAAATGCCTTTTGTTTACGCCGGAGTTATATTTGAGGCAGTGGATTTAAAAAATTGTTAAAAAGACACTAAAGTTACAAACATTTTGAGGATTTTGTTGTATTTATAATATAATGTATGGCGTAAAACGTACATAATCATGTATCTACAAAATAGTCCAACAAAAACATAAAATTATGTAACTAATGAGGATTGAGTCAAATTAAATGGGTTAATTCTTTGTATGTGGCAAACAGTAGTTTGAATTTCCGTTATTCCTACATTTAGTATTCATCAGTGCATCAAATGGAATGAGATTGAGAAGATACTTGTCAATATATATATATATATATAGAGCTTAGTTGAAGTTGAGTACCACTTCACTTGTCAAAGAACAGAAGCTCTGGCATAGCACATTAGCATTGTGTTACTTTCAACATATTAAGCCAATGGTTATTGCTACTTGAAATTAACCAATAGCTGTCACAACCAAACTTTTAGATGCGCTTTTCTTGAATAAAAATAAGTGAACAGCCTTTAATATGAGTTAACTGACTTTTTGTTATGGAATTTAAATAAGCTAAATATGTTAGTTATATAATCAGATTGTATTTGTATATTAATTTATAAGTCAGGCAGTTAGTTTAAAGAAAAGTGAAAAATAAGCACATATAATTTCAATTAACATTCTCGTAATTATATAATATTATTGACTAAAATGCACAAAACCTCTGAATTTTGGATCAGTTACTCATCACTCCCTAATCTTTACAAGTTTAAATTAAGACCTGGTGTTTTATGCTCTAATTATTAACCATCCACTGTTAAAATCATAGTGAACAGTTTTTGTCATGTCATAATTCTTATATTTTTTATTACATACCATGTCATTTGAAGAAATAACTAAAAAAGACATGGCATTTTTGAAACATATCTACTCTACCAAAACACCACTACCAAATTTCAAAGTTGATATGTGCTCGTTTCATACAAACATTGTCCTCACGGTTTAAATCATAATCAATAATTTTAACTGATATTTAAGATAAGGATTGTTATAAAAAAAAAAAGTTAAAGATAAAGATTAGAAAAATATTTTCTGCGGGCAACAACTTTGCCAACAGATAAGTTGGATCATCTCCAACATCAATTGTTGAACTTAAAGACCTTCAAAATTGGAGAAAAATCCTTTGAAATTTTATAGTTCATAGGAATTTGAGAGTAAATACTCATTTGATCATATTTATAAATCATTTTCAAGTTCCAACATGTTTTACATAGATAAGAAAAAATTTAAACTGCATTAATTTTGCCTTAAAATTCAACAACTTTCCAACTTCACCCATATTTAATATCCGCTATAATACATAAGAGTAAGGTCAGCACATAATAAATAAGGGTAAAATTGTATATTCAAATGAAAAATTTTATGAGATGACTTATAACTAAAACCAAATAAAACATTATCTCTATTCTACAAATAGGACAAGAGGAGTATAGAAGTTGGCTTGATACCGTTTCTTAACACAAAACTCTAAGCCACTAATTTCATAAACTTTTGTTGCATACGTACAATTTTTTTTTCCAACCTAGCCCTGTCCAACATTGGAATCCTAACATGTTCAAATCTGGAGCTTAAGCTTCATACATTGAAGCTCGTATCCAAAATGTAACAAAGCCAATACATTGAAATTAAACTCTAAATAATCTTATCTTTACAAAGGAACAAAGGATAGAGAATGGATTGCCTCTTGGTTGAAGGAATGGTCAGGAGCTCCCCTTATAATCCATAGTAACAAAATTTTGAATATGGATTTTGAAATTCTCATACAAAATTTCATCCAAATCAATATATCACTCATTTGAAAAAGCTATGATTAAAAAAATCATAATCATAATTTACTTAGTAAAAAGAGAGGCAAGGAATGAGAATTTAACAGGGGAAGGAATTTCAGTTCGATTCAGTATTTGTTTATCCAGAAAGTAGGGAGCAAGGGCGTGAAGAAAATCCTCCAATACTGCTTCCCATATCAAGCTTACATGTTCATTGAAGGGATAAACTATTCAAGTGACCATACTGTCCAGAAGCAGCAGCAGCAGCAGCAGACAGGGTCAGGAGCTGCATTTATGACATTTTTTTTGGTGAAAATTCTGTGTCATACTCGTGTTTCATGGGTGCTTTGAATTTAAAGCTGGATGCCTCATAAAATCAAAATCAATATCATCAATTTAGGATCTTGAATTATAACGAGTTTGCACTATTTACAAACTTTGAACAGCTTTCTAAAACTCTGTAATGGACAAGGGTCATCTAGTTTTTCATCAATTTTGTACTACATTTCACAAGACCAATTGAGTGAAAAACCGAAACTTGTTAATAGCATATTGTCATGGTAATATGTATCACATAGCTGTCCTATTGGATAATATTTTTCTTACTTCAAGAATTATTTTTTTTCTTCAAAATCCTTGTCATTATACAGTCTACAATCCTTTTAGCTGGTTTTACTTGTGCAGGAGAGGAGAGTTTAATGATTAATGCAATAGGTACCTAATAAATAGGCACTTGCTCCGCCTGGAACCACACACCAGGAATTTTTAGGGGTGCTGTGAGTCTGTCAAAGTAGGTTATCTGCATGTTATAATACCATCTGAGTACAACAACAATAAAACCTTATCTTCCTTAAGAGTCATGCAAAACAGATTCCCTCCTCTCTCCTCCGTATCCACCTTGGTGTACTGAGCTTTTGGTACTGTAAATAGTTGTTTGGTTAATTTATATGTATCTCAATAAAGCTCAAAGGCACGTTATTCACCTGGGCGTATCTAAGTAAATACCCAAACTGTGCGATTGTGCTAAAGTTCATCAAGAATGCAGTATTAGGGGCCAACTAAACTCTTGGCATGATCAAAACTGTCTTTGCTTTCTATGTTTACATGGTACTCCTAAGATCCAGATTAAGGAAATTAGTGAATATGTCAAGTTTTTTTTTCCTAAAACATTGTAATCATCTTCCTCAATTTGAACCCTCTCTTATTTTATTATTGTTAAGGGGGTACCAATAGGGGTTATTTAGGAGATTTTTTTTATGGAATAAGTCTTATATTTAAGACCAATATTAACTCCAATTAAATTCTAGTTCCTACATCAATGTCACGAGGGAGAATAAAAACTTTAATATATCTCCCAACTTAATGCATCACACAGAGTTCACACTGGTTACTGCCTTACTGGTAGCAAACATCCAGGTCGTCATTCAGAATAGAGGTAATTGTTCCAGTTAGTTAAATCAGAATTGGAGACAAAACATATATGGTATATTGACAGATAAGAGATGCTTGTATTGCATGATATGACCTATATCTTTGCTGTTTCATGAACTTAAAGAATAATGGAATTGTTGCTGGACAACAACGCTTTCAGAATTTGTACCACTTCAACTAAGAGACAAGGCTTTAAATCCATTTTGAATCTAGTATCCTAAACTTTTTAAGTTAGTTTCTCCAAGAAGAAACGCCAATGTTGGCATCTTATTTTTAAAAACGATAAGAATTCAATGAATATTAATACATGGGGAAGAAAATAAATAAATAAATGACTTACAGAAATAAAACTCAATTTTAAATATTAGAAGAGTCGCTATGAGAAACAGGGAATTGAATGACAACACATGAAACTCAACAATGACATCACATTACATTACATTAGAAGACGTGACATGTAGATTCTCTTTGTATTAAAGTTTTTTGTTTTTTTTACAGGAAACTTCGCATTAAAGTTGATCTATCAATTAAAGCTCTTGGCACATCAACAATCAAATCTTAAAAAAAAAAAAAAGGAAGACTTTCATTCTCATCTAACAAAGGTTGATCAATGAACAAAAACACCTTGATTTGTCTTTATTCACTTACTTGCTATTGTGAAGATCCCATTATCCACTTCAGTCCAGGAATCAAGAACCCAGAAGAAGCAGAAGATGATTTCACAGGCGAAGAATCATTCTCATCTCGCAAATACTCCTCCATCATCTCCTTGGCTGATCTCGCAGATAAGGGATGAAAATTCGACCCCCACTCTTCCATAAACCCTTTAATCAGAGCCAATTTCTCTTCTCCATCGATCTTCCTCCACTTGTGCTTGGCCTCGTCTTCCTTCAAGCCGAGATACTCACAAAGCTCTCCGAAGAGAATCGCTCGGCTCTTCTTCATGGCCTCCTCTGTCTGAAGCGAGTCGGAGTTTATCTTGGCGATTTTGGCTGCGAGGTCCGATGCTAGCTTTGCATCGCTGAAGCGGCTGAAGCCGCGGGCACACGTGACTCGAGTGGTTCTGAGCTCGTGGTTGTCGATGAAGAGATTAGTTGAGGAGAAGCTTGAGAGATGAGAAGAAAATTTGGGAGAGAAGAGTTGGACTGTGAAAATAGCCATGAGAGGTTGAGGGAGTAAGATTATTGAGAAGATCGATCGAAATATCCAAAACCCTTCGAAGTCGAAGGAAGAGGAAGACAGAGGAATGAGCAATCCGATTTGTGATTTTTTTTCTTTTGGTTTTGGCCCTTCTTTTTAAGTTTAATAAAAAAAATTCAATCTCTTACGTTTCAATTCAATATTTCAATTTTATTTCTTTACTTAAAATATATTTTAACTAAGTGTAACTTAATTCTTATTCTTTTATCAAAAATAACATAACAGATTTCAGTAAGTAGATCGGTTACATAAATCACAAAATATCATTATATTCTATCATAAAACATTTCTCTAAATATATTATCAACCAAAAGGTATATCTCAATAACCTTATTGAGTGTGCACTTCAATGTTCCTTAAGCTTTTTCTAGAAGACTTCATATTTCTTGATCACCCCTTCTATCAATGCCTTCAATTCCCTTCTTTGGACGTGTCCTAACCACAAAGTTTAATGATCGTATTGTAACAAAGTCAAAACTATGAAAACTAAATTGCATTGATTAAACTAATGTCACGTAATTATCCCATAATCAACAAAATTACTTAAAATAAGATAAACTGATTCCTTTCATAAATAGATGGATATGTTATGATGTTTGATTCAAAATTCATTGACCCTTATTTTAGTGAATTAAATAGGCATACACTAATGCCCCATTTGGTAGCAGGGAATTGGAACTAGAACTAGAATCAGTATTTATGTATGTTTTGTGCATTGGAATTAGGTTCCCCATGGAGCCCATTTCCATTAAAATCAATGAAACTCGATTCCAACCTCCTACCTCTGGAATCAAGTTCTAAGCCCAATTCTTTCTTCCCTTGTCATCTTTGCCTCAACTCTTATGGAATGCTCCATCATCACCTTCCATGCTCATCTTCTCCACTAGTAAATGTTGTCATCGACGTTAGCACTTATTGATGTCAATGAGCATGGGAGCAACACACTTGAGATAGAACACAAACTTGTACAACACCTTTCACATGCAAATTCAAGAATAAATTCGTCAAATATAGGGATTAAAAACATCACTTTATAACATTGCATAGCCCTCTTCATGGATTACTACATCGGCTAAGCCATAATAGCATAGATCTAACGTTCCAACACATCATGGATGCACATCTACATTCTTAAACACCTCCTTGTAAACAACATTTTTTGTGGTCACTTTACCTCCACATGGATGGTCCTCTAACACAATCTTCAAACCTTCAATGCTTCATACCCTGGATAAAGCAACATAAAGCTATCCATGTGTGAAAACGGGTTTGGAAAGACATAACCCTACATTACTTAAAGATTGCCCTTGGCTTTTGTTGATTGTCATTGCAAATGAAAGTGTTATTGGGAATTGTCTCCGTTGCATTCGAAATGGCCATCTAGACTCCGAAGGGTTCATCTGCATTCTATGAATTAGAACCTTCTCATTAGGCTTTGATCCATTTAGGGTGATAGCTTCAATCACTTTCTTTCCTATCCGAGTAACTCGCAAGCGTGTTCCATTGCACAATCTGGCCGCTTGATCAATGTTCCGCAGCAACATAATAGGTGTTCCAACTCTAAGCAGAAGTTTGTGTGGCGATAAACCTGAGCATGTTATAGTGTTTAGGAACTCCGTAGTATAAAGGTTATTAAAGCTGTCAGAATCTTTTGTGGAATTGCAAATAGTGTCACAACTAAGGAACTCATATTCTTCACCTGGTAGCATAGAACACATATGCTGATTGATCTTGTTAACCATCTCAATAGTTGGTGCCAAAATAGCTCTGTTGTTAAAGTACTCATTTGATGACAAGTTATCCATAAGGTTAGGATATGTAGCTTGGACTATTGAATTTATCCCATCCGTGGAGTTTGGAACCAAAACTTCTGATGGTATCTCAATATCAGCAACACCATCAATTGGTTCTCCAAGTTTCCCATCGCCCACATCTAACAACCAATTTGAAAACCATTCTATTCTAATGTTCACATTTGGGTCATCTGAACAATTCAACCGCATATTTCTAGTCAATCGGAAAACTCTGCAATGTTTCCATAACAGTGAAGAACTTATGCATGCATTAACAATATCTGCTCTGGTTCCTTTCAGAATTACTGGAAGAATTTGTTTGAAATCACCACCCATGACAACACATTTTCCTCCAAAAGGCATGTTAGATTGCATTATATCCTTCAAGCTTCTATCAAATGCTTTAATGCAAAAGCGTTGGACTATTGGGGCCTCATCCCAGATAATCAACCTTATTTGTTTGATTAGATTAGATAGTGGAGAATTTTGCCAAATTGAATAGGTAGAAGACTCTGTGATTTGAATCAGAATTGCAAACCTTGAATGAGCAGTCCTGCCAGCTGGTGATAATGTAGCAGCAATACCACTTGAAGCAACTGTGAAGACTATATCACCCTTTGCACGTAACGAAGACGCTAAAGCATTCCACAAGAATGTTTTGCCTGTTCCACCATATCCATAGACAAAGAAAAAACCACCCTGAGCCAAATCTAATGCTGAAATGACTTCGTCAAAAAATAACGTTGCTCCTGTGTCATCTAAGTCAATAATATGTCCGACTGAAGCTTTAAAGAATCATGATCGTAACACAACTCCTATTATATCAAGTGGTTGGTGAGATCAAGTGTTGGCATCACATCAGGTATTGACATTGAGCTAAAATCAATTAAGCTCTTGCCATTTTGCTTAAGAAGGGAATCGATCTCTCTAAATGCAGCTTGCTCTTTAACACGTATTGGTACGTGGATACCTAAGTATGATATGAATTCAATAGTTAGTGCATACATACAAATTGGGATTTTAATATAGTGACATGGTTCATTGAATGCACCTGGAGTTGTTGGATCATTACGCAAGATGTAGAGGAGATCTTCTCAAGTAATGTAGATGTTTCGTTCTAGACAAAATGGGGACGTTGTAATGATCCACACAACAACATTGTAACAAAGAGAGTCCGCAAGTTGTGGCCAGAAGCCCAGTAAGATGCTTCTCTAATTGCAGCTATATATTACCTATCGTCATCTAAAAGGCCACGTGCAAAGCAAGCTTCTTTAAATGTTTCATAGAGAACACCATCAAATGTCCTTATTTCTTCATAGGATGTTGGTCCCCGCGCTTGAGTTAGAAGGATGTGGAGGTAATATAGCTCCCCAGCTGCTGGTGTTACATGCATAATTCTCCCCACAGAACCTCCTTTTTTCCTTCTTTGCCACTCACGCTTACCTTTATTGTATACATAATGATTCAGAAACTCAGAGCATGTTAGTGTTTTGGAAAAAATGTCAGACTCTGAGGAATTGGCTTTCATCCAAGAAAGGAATTGTGATTCACAAACACGGGGTTTGTCAAGTAGTTTGGACACATCATCTGTAATTGAGAATATGACAAATTGCTTATTTGGGAGATGAAAACTTAAGCACTCAACGGCAGGATATCTATGGTGGATTGCAAATCTAAAAATACGCCAAGAAGCTTCAAATGCCGATACATAACGACAATTATAATACTGTTGGATCTCATCAAACAAACCATTTGTAGATATGGTTTTGCTACTGTCAAAGATTCCAACGACAACTTTATCGTTTCCTTTGCTTATATATTTGAATAAATATTTAATGGCAGTTAACTGATTGCACTTTTCAACATTTATATGTGTTTGAAACATATGTAGCAGCTGAGGATTATAAGGCACAACGTATCTATTGTCTAATGGTGTACCTTTCAGCTCAACTGAGCATCCATTATCTTGACGTCTATATGTAGGATATCCATCTTCATCCATTGTTGTGTTATCGTTGAACTTCTTCGGGAAGTACTTGCTGCACTTGTTGTCTTTCATGCAAGGAGCATTCCTTCGACTATTACCACATGGATCGTAGATCATGAATTTCTACACCAACTCATGCAGCTCTGGTGATGTCTCCTTATCAGGTATTTCTGCTGAGATAACCCGGTCAATAGCTTCTGGATCTATAATCTTGTCCTTAGGATCCAAGAAAATTAGTACTGTTGGACAATCAGAAGGGTTTAACTTCATCTCAAAAAGTCTTGAAAGTACTGTTGGACAATCAGAAGGGTTTAACTTATGCCTCACACAATATCTAGTCACTTCAAGCCATGTAGGATTGCAAGTAAATGTTATAAAAACATCAGGATAACCAATAGTCCTACAAATTGCCATTGCATCTTGGTAGTTTTGTATCATGTATCTCGCACCTCCTGTGAATGAGGCGGGAAGCACAATCAGTTTTCCTGTTACGGCAGCATTCGTCTCTCCATTTATCACTGCATCAGCCAACCCTTGGTACAAATCATCTCTTAACTCTTTTTGGTGAGTCTTAACGCACAATAACCGTTGAGCTTCCATCATTGTATAGCCATCAACAATGAATTGTTGGAGTAGCTGAGAAGCATGATGCAATGTGGATACTTCATGTTCTCTTAACATTAATCTGTAGCTTAGGAACTCTCAGATACCGACTCTTTTCTTTATCTTTATCACTAATAAGGTCTCCTCTCGGTGTTGGACATATCCCTATATCCATCCTCTCCATAAGGAAAAAGGATAGGATATTGTAGAGGCAAGTAAGAGGCATGCAATTCATTGATTCTTTGTAGGGTGCCTTCATGTGTTTGTAAGAGTACATCTCTCACTGTGAAATTCATGTCAATATCTCCCACAATTAAGGCTGCAACTTCTGAAGTTGTCGGTAAATTGTAATTTCAACCATCATGGTGCCTCTTCCCGAGCAAACACATCTTGAAACTACTATGGTCTGAACTTGACAGCATGTTAAACACTGGGTGTTATTGGATCAGTTAATGCATGACTTTGTGAGATATGAATATGTTAAAAGTAGTATATGAAGAACTGGAGATGTGCTTCAGACCTAATTGTATCGTCCATGGCTATAAATTCCTGCTGTTCTTACTGTCCATTTAGATTGGGTGAACAT
>JANTPZ010017954.1:0-10946 GCA_025593235.1 Vachellia pachyceras | reverse complement strand
AGGTGCTCTAACCAATTATAAAAATCAAGCTTTCTCTTATTTCATATGAATATGAACTGTTGATTCTACATGTTTTATTTAACCCCAACTCCTAGTTGCTACAAGCCATGCTCACACTTAGCTCATAGTCAGGGTGACTCCTTTATTGAACAGATCTTATAGAAGTCTAGTTTGAATGGAGAGCTGATAGTTTAGTTTTGACATCAAGCATATAATGCAAGAGTGTATGGATATGGCAGATAATCTAAATCTAGGAATAGGAAACATGGGTATATGGATACGGGAGATGGCACCGCACTAAAGTAGACATGATGATGTCATATTGTGTCTAATGCAACTGATTCCAATACGTGGCAACAGAAACAGGGCTCTTTTCTTAAGTCCATGCTTTATAGATCTATACATTCACCTCATTAACTAAGATTGGAAGTAACAAATAAAGTGCTTGTTTGGGAACACCATTTCCCAAACGGTGCACGTAAGCCGAGATAAAACCGTCTCGAAATCTGTAAAAACCATCTCGAAATCCATAAAACCATCTTGAAATCCGCAAAATACCTTAAAATCTGTAAACTCATTTCTCCCAACGGACTTCCCAAACACACACAAATACTCCTCAAAATGTATTAATAAATAGAGAGGAGAAAAAATTACTGCCATAAATATCATGGGCCCGTTTGGCAAATTGCCATAAGCCACTTATAAGTGCTTATTCACATAAGCCGAGGCAAATATGTGGAGGAGATTGTCTCGTTTTACGGAAAAGCACCGTTAAACGTGCTTATGAAAATAAGCCCATGGTTACCAAACAGGCCCCATATGTCTCTAAGATTGAAAAATAAGTTGACAGAGGTCATAAACTATCATTCCATCATGATGGGGTTCTACATAATGATCTAACAGATCAGTCAACAAACCAAGTCAAACTTCAGCGCATCAAAAAAATGAAAATACCTAGCTGCCTTCATATTTTGGGTCGGCTGTGACCAAATGGTATATTATAACCAAAGCAAAAATGAAAACGCCAAGATAATTGGCAATAAAACCCAAGCCTTGGTCGTCAATCATCTCTTACTTCCTGAAGAGCACAAAAAATATAAGGTACCAAACATCCCAATGACCTCCCAAACCATTCGAATACCTCAATTCAAAACATACAAGATCCATTTGAATGATAAATAATCCTTAAATTCATATGTCCTAGATAGACACCTACTTCACTAAATAGAAAAGAATCCTGATCTTAGAGATACCTATAGTACTTCCACTAAATGCTTAATGCAAATGAAATTCTCTCTGGGGACAGTAAATGAGTAGCAGATATTTCAAAAACTAAAACGGGACAGATCCAAAACAATATATAGTTTTCGGTATGAACCCTTTTGCATAAAACTAGTACTGATCTTAATTTCAAAAAAGACTGTATCATAAAAAATGCGTTGAAACTGAACATGAACAATACAAAGTTTTCAAATGAATGAAGATGAAACAACGTCCAAACAGAGAGGAAATCGGGGGGAACTATTTTCTTTCTCCTTTCGCATCGATGTCAAAAATTGAGAATGGAGACAGATTACAAAAGAAGGGAATAAAAAATATGAAAGCGACAAACAAGTTGGGAATCGCCAAAAAAAAGTCACCTTGTCAGGCTTCTCTCAGATCTTCTATCTGAATCTGGAAGACTGGAACAGTGGCAATGTATTGACTATCGTATGAAGCTTGTAGCAGACCGCCGCTGACCAGAAGAGAAACGTCGTCGTCCGGATCGAAATTTCACGTCAAAAAGAGAAGAAAAAAGCAGTGTGGCTGCTGGGATTCGAGCCCAGGTCTCCACGGCCACAACGTGGAATTCTTACCACTAAACTACAGCCACTCTATGCTCGAAGGTCGCAAGTATTTTTTTACTACTACTGAGTGATATTTAAAAGAAATAATATTTGACAATTCCTAAAGATTTGTCAATAATAATAAATGAAAGTAACACAATTAGTGCATATTAACAAATCGTTATGATTTGTCAGATATTATTCTTTTATGCCTGAAACCTAATTGCATTTACACCAAACTAATTGAAGCTTGTGATATATTTCTCCATTTCAACTTAGGTTAAGGTTTTTATTATTAATCTTACAAGTTTGCATCATTGTACCAAGTAATCATTATTCTTTTGAAGGCATTCATGATTTATGATCCGTGAGTTAGAATATGATCATTGGCTTGTTTGGAACCAGGTTTTAAACCTAAGTTTCACATATTCCGAGGTAAAAACTAGGGGCTCGTTTGGTTTCAATTTTTTGAAACCTATGTTTAAAATCTAGGTTTTCTCTTTCCTACTTTCTCTTTCTTACTTTTTCCTCTTTTCTCTTTCCTATTTTTTATCTCTTTCTCTTTCTTACTTTCCTCTTTCATATCCACTTTTTTACCTCGGAATCCGTAAAAGCTATAACTTCCCAAACATAAATCACTTTTCGGATTATGTGAAACTTAGGTTTCAAATCTAGTTTCCAAACAAGCCCTAGGTTTTGAAAAGTGATTTATATTTGAGAAGTTATAGCTTTTACGGATTCCGAGATAAAAAAGTGGGTAGGAAAGTAAGAAAGAGAAAGAAAAAAAAAGTAGGAAAGAGGAAAAAGTAGAAAAGAGAAAGTAGGAAAGAGAAAATCTAGGTTTCAAACTGAGGTTTTGTAACTTATATTTTAAAATATAAATGCCAAACAAGCCCTAGTATATATCCCTATATTCAGAAATCACTTTTACGTTAGTAATATCTTCAAATCAGTGATGAGATTTGAATTTACAATAATATGTATTTTAGGTCAATTCTTTATCAATTTATAATCACTCTTGTTCACACTCTATTTTTAACTTTAAATTAATTAACACAGAAACATCGCTAGAAGCTACAATGATAACTCATGTGTCTAGGTGATTTTTTTTTTGTTGACACACGTGTACGAGTGATTTTTGATTAGCTTGGAAGTTTTAGCACCCCCAATAAAAAAAACAAATAATCAAAATTGATATTTGTGTCTGTGTCTATATATATATATATATATATATGGTGCTTGAGCATGATAGAAATCAGTGGGAAGTGAAAAAAGATCGCCGCCGAGGGAAAGAAGGAAGCGGAAATCACAGGGAACGCGAAGAGTGATGGGAGTGGAGAAGCAAATCCTTAGGCCTGGAACTGGTCCCAAGCCAGTAGCTGGCCAAAATGTCACTGTTCACTGCACTGGTTACGGTTAGCTTCTCAACCTCCCTCCCTTTCTGTTCTCTTTCTTTATTTGAAGCTTCGCTCGGTTTGTTTCCGCAATCTGGTACGCAATAGAAATTTTTTGAATCTATCTGCCATAGTAAAGAATGGGTTTTGTTGTCTTCTTTCCTAGGTTGGAAAAGAATTCTGTGCCGCTATTGAGTGACTTTCAGACGGTTGTTTTGGTGGTTTCTTATTAAGCCTTTTTTTTTTCATTTTCTTCAAATGTTTGGTTGCCGAGTCAAAATAGTGGAGAGAAGGCCATGGACGAAGCTTTCTTAATCTTACGAAATAGATTATTTTTCTTTGCGGTGATTATTTTGATATTCCTTAGTTTCCTCTACTTTTCCAAGCCAAAATCTTTCTGCTTATATGGATGTTTGCGTTGAAATGTCATTTTTTCTTCAAAACGTCAAATTAATCATGCGTGAATATACTAATTGTACTGCCACAAGATCACACCTTAGTGTTAAATTTTGAATACTAGGTTTAAGTCCAGTGTGAGCAGATTGGGTGCGTATTTTGCGAGGGCATAGACTAAGCTCCTGTGTAATCTTGAATGGACTACTAGAAACATATTATGTATGCCGATTTATTGGATTGGTAATAGCATATGATTCTAAGGTCTTCTCCTACACTTCTTAAGAATCAGTAGTGAATATACACACTTACCCTCAGCATATTTATTTCAAACTGAAAACGTCAAACCAATGACATCTTTTTTGAATTAATTTTTTTTATGGTTTGACTGTTCACTTGGTGCAGGGATAGACCTTGCTGTTTGCTAGATCTCGGGAAACTCTTATAGAGTCAATGCTTCTGTATTTTCGCATGTTCAAGTTTTTGATGAATCGAACACAGCTGATTTTTCTTTGATTCCAAATTGAGTGTTGATGTTGCACCTAGAAAGTGTGACTATTAGCTTATGTACTTGGTTAAATCAAACTGCATCATACTGTTGTCTGCAATATTTCTGGGTCCTTGAATATGTGTTCTTTCTAACAGCCAGTTTTAGGATTTACTAATGAAATTTTTTGTCAAATATCATTGTACTATTTGATGGGTCCATAGCTCTTTATCATGTATGGAAGCAGTGACCTGTGACATACCATACAAGCGTAGATATGCATACTATCTCATGATGGAAGTTTCTACATACACTCCAGCCTCTGATGCGGCTTGGGACTTACCTATTGCTAATAGAATAATGCTTGAACTGTTTTATATAAATCCTGTGTGTTTTCCCCTTTTGAAGTTGACAGATAACAGTTTTCATAACATTTTTTTGTTGTGTTTTACTATCACCTTTACTTCGAGAGTTATGGAAAGTCTGCCTGCTGCTTAATGCGCTAATTTTGATTTCATTAAATTCCCTGAGCAGGAAAAAACGGTGACATTTCTCAGAAATTTTGGAGGTTAGGCTACTACTACTTTTTTTTAGCATGTTTCGGAGGATTTTTATTTATTGTACTGACATATTTCTTGTTCTTATGAAGCACAAAGGATCCGGGGCAGCAGCCTTTCACGTTTAAGATTGGCCAAGGTTCTGTTATAAAAGGTAACTTGACCTCTATATTTCCAGTCTTATTCCTACACAAATTTTCACGAGGGCAAATATTTACATCTTATCTTTGTAGTTTTAACATATTTATGTATCTTTCTTATAAGTGCTCCTTCTACTTAGTGTATGTCTTGTCTTGAAGGCAGATTAGTTGAAATGTGATGAACTGATTCATTTATCTCCATTTTACGTAGAATGGGATGAAGGTGTTATTGGTATGCAAGTTGGCGAAGTTGCTCGTCTGCGGGTAATATAAATATATATATATATATATTCTGTGCTGTTGTTTTATCTTCAAATGTTCTGAAACCGTCCTGTATGTCATCTTAAGTTATTGTAATTTTGAGTGAGTAAAAAACTGGACCAGACCAAATAAGTTGACCTAGTAACCGGTGACCTGGTCACCTAGCCGGTATAGTCATGCTCCCAACCCAGGAAATTATGACCCGTGGTGAGCCAGCCGGACTCGGGGTAAATCGGTCTTAACTCGAATAACCCAGGTCAGGCTTAATTTTTTAAGACAAAAATCTGATTTTTTTTTTTATTTCTAGTTTTAGGGTTCGTTTAGAAGTTCTTTTGAGAATAGCTTTTACGGATTCCGAGGCAAAACTTAGGTTTTGGAGAATAACTTTTATGGATTTCAAGGCAAAACTTAGGTTTCGGAAAGATGATTGTGTTTGGAAAGTTTTGGCTTTTACGGATTCCGAGGCAAAAAGTAGGTAGGAAAGAGAAAATTTATTAGGAGAGTGTGTGATTTGACAAGAAAATAGTTTTTTAAAATCTAGGTTTCAAATCGAGGTTTTGTATCCAAAATAGTTTATCTGAAAAATGTGATTATTTGAACAAAATCTATATTTTGGGGTAAAACCTAGGTTTTAAAATGTGAAACCAAACAAGCTCTTAGTGAACTTATACTACCTTCAATTGGATTTATTGCTTTAATTTGTCATTATATTGATAATTTCTTACTTTTATTTTTTCAATTACCCAATCAAACTATCATTAACTATTAATGATTATGTTTTAGTATTTCATTATTCTGTAGTTTTTGAATGATTGTAAGAATAAACATATATTGTCAATGTTGTATTTTATTATTGTTATAATGAAACAGTTGTGTGAGACATGTATGCAACAAAACATTATGTATCTAGTGTCCTTTTATTTAAATATTATGATATTAACTTGTTTATAATTAAATATGAGTATTTTTGTTAGATTATATTATTTTAATATAAACAGTTTGACCCACGGGTTGATACTAATTTGATCATCTAACCCTTGATCTACTACCTTGACCGGCTTAAGGTCCAGTCCGAGTTTTAAGACCTTGGTAATTTTAGTAAATAATCTTTTTCCCTTTGGCTAATTTAAAAAGAAAAATAAACGAAGAAAAATAAGGAAGGGTGGTGGGGTAGATCTTCCAAATAGATTATTGATCCCTACTAGGATTTGGTTTGAGCTTCAGGTTAAGATCTAACTGGCTTCTTGTTAACTCTGTTGTTCTCTCTGCAATATGTGTGTGTGTGTGTTATGGTGTGCATATTTCAACTTCTTCTGACAAAGTAACCGTTGTCACAGGCTAGATTGGCTTCTTGATATGTCCTGATTATCTCATGAGGACTATTTGCATCTTCTTTTTTTTTTTCCTTTTAATTTGATTGAGACTCACATTGGATATTTTGCATCTGAAACTCTTATAATCTTGATGTTCACTTTTCTGATAATTTTGCAGTGCTCTCCTGACTATGCTTATGGTCCTCAAGGTTTTCCAGCGTGGGGAATTATGCCAAACTCTGTCTTGGACTTTGAAATTGAAGTCCTAAGAGCGCAGTGATACCCTATTAGAATAAAAATAGTTTGGCGCTGTACCATGGATATGTATGATGCTATATGATGGCCGTGCTGTTTAACTTGATATATTGTGGGTGCTTCTAGATCTTACTGGATACTCGTGTCATTGTACTCAATAAATATATAAATTTTATCCATGGTTGCTTGATATAATTTGATAATCTCAATTACAGGTTCCTATTAAATGGTTCTAATTTGAGTTTGAATCCTTTGAGGCTCATTACATCAAAAGGTTAAGTGCCCCAGAAGTGGTCTATATGGGGGCTATTCTCATCTAGTGTGATTAATTTCAAAGTAACAACACACTTTGAAACTGAGTAACCTTACTGCCTCTGCTTTCTTATTTTCGTTCTCATACCCATAATTATTATGCTTGTTTTAGTCACTGTGTCTGAATTTAACATGAATTGGCGCATTCCATTTCGTTCCTTCCATTTACTCTTTTTGATTGATCATTGTGTCAATGAGAATATCATTCACATACACAAACACATGCATATGAAATGCTTCAATATCCTCTGTTTTACTCCCGTCTTGTTTATTTCAATCCTCATATTACCCATCTATTTTTCTGCACTGCTTCCCAGTTATTAGAATGTTCCCTTGTATATTTTTACTGAATAAAATTGAGTTAAGAGAGAGATTTATATATTGTGTTTGGCAACAAATTTTTGTAGTTCAAAATGCATTTTGGATTCAAAAGTTGATTAGTTTCAGATTCTAACGTTTGGTAAATCCTTCTTTCAGAAAATCCTTTTTTTCAGAATACATTTTGAGAAAGAACTCCTTTTTGGTAAACTAAATGCTCTTTGAATCCAACATTTATTTAAACATAAACACATTTTTAGTAAAATGCATGTTAAAATTCGTTCTCCAAATAATTTTTCAAACAGTACGTAGTCTACTCCATCTCTACAAAAAGAGTACTTTCGGCTTCTAAAAGCGATTAAAATGGGTTGGTTTGCCCCTACTTTATATTTTTTTGTCTATTTGGCCCAACATCAAGTCGTAGACCCGTGCCTGGTAATGCTTAATTGGTTGTGAATAATTGGATTATATAAGCACGTGGGTGTCTGTCCCTACCCTACTTCACTCACTCGTCTCTCACACTCTCCATCCAATTTTATTTACATATACTTGAATTTAATTTTATAGATTCATTCATTGCCATGCAAAATTTTGTTTTGTTTTAACTTGGCATTAAATATTTTGAATTCCCAAATAACATTTAATCTAATTAGTAGTATTAAAATTGGAATTACATGATACCAAAAAAAAAAGGTTGAAATTACAAATTTCAACCAAAAAAATCATGCAAGTTAACTACTAAGTTTATTATATGAATTCACAATTTTACCCTAATGTATTGTTTTTAGATTTCTCTATTCTCACTCATTCTTTCATATTAAATATAGGTGAAGTTGATTTTTTTTATAATGAAGTTGATGGGTTATTAATTTGGATAAAACATATCATAAGGGTCATATAAATATAAATAAATATATAAATTCAGGGACTTGTGTTACTTAAATAAGTGGTTTGAGGCTAATTTTCAGTTTGTGTATATGACAAATTTGAGATCGGTCTGTCATATATCCTCAATAATGCAGAAAATATTAATCTTTGTTATCCATAAAGTACAATACTCTTTCTATCTTTAATGTAAGACCCACAAGATAGTTCAAATTTTTTATTAAAACAGATTATATATTAAGAATCGGAGGGTATTTATTATTTTCAAAGAAGACAAATTATGGTTTATTTGTAGAATCATAATAACTCAAATAATTCAAGTACTTGCTCAAAGTACTCCATCCTCAATCGATTAAAGCTGCAAAAAATAGATATAGCAGATACTTGTGGATTATGCAGACCTATGCCAATAATGATCATACCAAATCATTCTTTTCCTTTGTTTAATCCATATATATATATATATCTTGTAAATGGTTTTATAATAATTCTGGGTTCAAAATGAGGTTCTACATTCTGCATTAATCCAGCACTATGCATAAGAAGTAGTGCACAAAAGATCTCTACACAGTTTTATAGTCAGATTTGTGTCCACTACCATTAATGCCTTCCCTAGTGCCCACCGAAAGCCATTTGCATAGGGGGAAAAAGTGACCTATAAAAGAAATTCATAGCATTTTTTTTGAAAAAAATAAATTTAAATTGGATTGGTCAAGTTTAAGTCAATTGATTCAGTTCACACTTTAAAGATAATATTTGTTGATTTGAGAATCATTCAACTGAATCCAAACAGCAAGTTATTCAACCTAACAAGACAATTTTACTAGGGGTCTAATGGGAAAAAAATTCCACTTCATAAGAAACCAAAAAAAAAATTAGACCAAACCATTTAATAATCTAAAATAAAATATTGGTAATAAGAATGTATGATGTTGAAGAAGCTAGAAAGGATGATGAGTAAGTGCCATTAAAAGGAACAAAAGGAGAAAGCAATGAATAGTGTGAGATAGAATATTGAAAAGTGTGAGAGGGGATATCCCTAAAATTCAGTCACTTTGGTATGAGGCTGCAACCTAAAGAGAAAACCTCATCATAGTATTTTGAGTATTTGGTGGTTCTGCCCTCCACTCTCACCCATACCAAAAATTAAAAAAAATAAAGGGAAAGGAAAAAAAATATTTGTTCCACTTTGCTAATAATTAACATTATTATACATAAAATTATTGGGTGCTATAATGTGTCTTATAAGAAAAATTGGATCTTTTGTTCTTCTTCTTTTTTTTTTGGCTTTTTTGATTAACTAATGTACGAGTGTTAGCATGTTGAATTGGATTATTGCAGCTAGTGGCCAAGAGATTGGATTGCACTTGATGATGATTCAATAATTTTCTTCACTATAGGGATCCAATTAATCTGAATAGTTACACCATACATGGGTATAAAGCTTTTTTTTTTTTTGATATAAAGGAGAGCAAAAAGCTCAGGAGAACAAGAAGATCACACAAGAAGGGGATCAAGTCCCAAACAGTCTTTCCAGTACATAGCCTACAAATGATGCGGGCACGCACGATAGAGAGAAGAGAAGGATATGGCCTCCTTCACTAGAGCATCCGCAAGGTGGTTGATAGCACGTGCATCATCTTCTACGGAAAGCAATCATTTTTAAAGTATTATTGAATACTAAATATGAGAATTTTTTTAAGTAAGTATTCAAATTTTGATTTTCACCTTGCGATTGATTAGCCCGTTCTACTAAATGTAATTCTCATTGTAGGTATAAAACTTGTACGTACGCGTACAAATCTTCTTTTGCAGCAATTTTTTACCCTATAAAATTCAAACCCAAATATATTTTTTTTAATTAAAGAGCTGGGGCAACTAATGATTCACTGTTACAAGTAAAATTAAATTTATTACCTCTCATTTATGTAAGAGTTTTCATTGCACTAAATTGCAATATCATTGACTTGAACCCAACATATTAGTTAAGAGGACTACGTGCAAAGACCTTGGTGTTTTTGTAATAGGAGAAAACTTAGGTCAAATTTCTTAATCATATATGATCATGTGTCCTTATTTTTTTTTGAAATATTTTCATTTCATTATAAATCCTCATGAGAAAGATAAGATGAACGATCCAGTATTATTGGAAAACTTGATACAATATATATATATATATAAGAAATTTGATTTGAGTATGATGTTTTTTATACTCCATTTAGTCCTTTTTATAGTATGTAAATTTCTAAAGTATGTAGATTAAAACATTGGCTAATGATAATCAATATAATATGTTTTTCAAAAGAACCCTTGTTTTATGGAGAGTGGATGAGCGACTAAGAAAGCGTGTGGATAATTAATGCAATAATACTAACCAATAATTAATAAGGCAAAAATAAACAATGATATTAAAAATTTCAGAAAAACTATTAATTTCTCTTATTTATAAAAAAGGGCCATCTCTAAAATAATTTTCAGGAAGAAGTAATGATGTAATGAATCAATATTTTGGTCTATCAAATTTTAAATTTATTTTATTGTAATACACTTTTAATAAACTTAGACCATATGTGGCAGTTCCTCATTCAAAGTGAACGTGCATGTAATGTTAAAAATAAAAAATTCATGTCATGATTTCACATTTCACCAAAAATTGAAAATATTGTATCAACTTCTGGATCATGTGATTATACTTCATTATTTAATATTTTAGTTGCTTTGACCAAGTTCATATTTTAACGTGAATCCATCATAACCGCATATGCATTATATAATGTAAATGCAAATTTCACCAAAATAAAAAAA
>JANTPZ010017944.1:0-10857 GCA_025593235.1 Vachellia pachyceras | reverse complement strand
CAAACATCATCATATCCATTTAGTGTTTAAGGTCAATAAACGTGCTGCGTCCCCCTTTAAGTTAGTTCATTCTAATGTTTGAGGTCCTTGTCCTATTGAGTCCAAAACGGGTTTTAAGTATTTTGTTACCCTTATAGATGACTTCTCTCGAACAACTTGGCTTTACTTAGTGAAATCTCGTTCTGAGTTATTTACTTATTTTTGTAATTTCTGTGCTAAAATTAAAACCCATTTTGTTGTATCCATTCAAACATTGCATAGTAATAATGCCAAGGAATTTGGCATACTTCTCGGTACAATTTCAAAACTACAGGCTTCAGCACGGCATTCTTCATCAATCATCTTGTGCCGATACACCTGCTCAAAATGGTGTTGCTAAAGGAAAAAACCGACAACTATTAGAAGTTGTTCGGGCTCTCATGTTTCAAATGAATGTCTTTTAAGCCGTTTTGGGCTGATGCTGAGTCCATTGCATGTTTTTTGATTAATCGTATGCCTTCCTCTATTCTTAATGGTGTCTCCCTTTACACCATATTGTTTCCTACTAGACCCTTATTTCCTATTGATCCAAAAATCTTTGGGTGTGTTTGTTTTGTTCGTGATGTCCGTCCTTCTATCTCCAAACTTGATCCCAAATCCCTCAAATGTGTTTTCCTTGATTATTATAGGGTTCAAAAGGGGCATCGTGTCCCTCCTACTCTTCGTAGGTATCTTGTGTCTGTGGATGTCACCTTTCATGAATCTACTGCATTTTTTCCATCCTCTTCTTACTCTATCACTGCTAAGGTTGATGATCTCTTAATCTATTGTGTCTTACCACCACCAGATCCAGCACCCGTTCAGACACCCATCAAACCACCAGTCATTCATGTCTATCAAAGACGATCCATGGACAATAATATCCCCTCTTAGCCTCATGGTCCTCAAGTACTTATGTTGTCTTATCCAGCCTGACTCTATCATTCCTACTTGTGACCCTACTCCAGATACTTGTGACCTTGTTCTAGATCCGATTGTACCTGAGCTTGATTCCCCATCTCCAATTTCCAACCCTTCATTGTTTCAAATTCAGTCAAGTTGCCTATTGCTCTTCGCAAAGGTAAACGTAGTTGCACCTATTACATCTCCTATGTTTCTTATAATACTGTCTCCTGTCTCCTACTCTTTTGTTGCCTTTTTGGATTCCATCTCTATCCCTAAAACTCTTCAACAAGCCTTAGCTCATCCAGGTTGGCGTGTGACTATAGAGACTGAGATGATGGCCCTTGATCAAGCTGGTACTTGGTCTCTGATTGATTTACCGACGGGAAAAAAGGCAATTAAATGTAGGTGGGTATTCACGGTTAAGACAAAGGTTAATGATGCTGTGAAACTTCTAAGGCTTGTCTGGTTGCGAAAGGGCATGCTCAGACATATGGCATTGACTACTCTGAGAATTTCTCCTTGGTGGCAAAACTCTCTTTTGTTTGCCTTTTCATATTTATGGCTGCTACTTATGATTGAGAACTTCACCAGCTTGATGTTAAAAATGATTTCTTGAAAAGTGATCTGCATTAAGAGGTATATATGAAGCAACCACAAGGTTCTGTCACTCAGGACGATAACGAGAAGGTATGCCGACTTCAACGATCTCTATATGGTTTAAAGCAAAGTCCGCGAGCTTGGTTTGACAAGTTTAGCTCGATCGTTCAAAAGTTTGGCTGTCATCAAAGCAGGTGTGACCATTCTATATTTTACCAACGAACGGATGCTGCTGTTATTTTATTATTTGTATATGTTGATGATATAGTAATCACATGTGACAATACCTCGGGCATTTCGTTACTCAAGAACTTTCTTAATTCTCATTTTCAGACAAAGGATTTGGAACCCTTGAAGCATTTTTTGGGAATAGAGGTTATGAGAAGTAAGAAAGGGATTCTCTTGACACTAAAAAAATATGTCCTTGATTTGTTGGAAGAAACAGGAAAACTCGGAGCTGCACCAAACAGTGCTCCGATGATTCCAAACTCATTTCTTGATATTGATGGCACAATACCTTTGAGACACTACCGGAAGATATGAGGAACAAACTTGATCCTGAGAAGGTTAAGTCTTTTGAGAATCCTAAAAAGTATCGGAGGCTGGTTGGCAAGTTGAATTATCTTATAGTAAGCTGTCCTGATATCACTTTTCTGGTCAGTATCCTTAGCCAATTCATGATAGCACAAACTATAACTCAGTGGGAAGCCCTGGAACATGTTTTGCACTATCTAAAAGAGGCGTCCGGTCGTGGTATACTTTATACTAATCAAGGTCATACTGAAAATAAATGTTTTTGTGATGTCGATTACGGCGGACCGAAAGCTACTAGACGATCTACTACAGGATATTGTGTCTTTGTGGGTGGAAATCTAGTTTCTTGGAAGAGTAAGAAACAAGATGTGGTGTCACAATTGAGCGCAGAAGCTGAATATCGAGCTATGACATAGTCAACTCATGAGATTGTATGGAATTATCAACTGATGAAGGAGGTAGATTTTAGCGCGTCATTACTATCAAACTTATGGTGTGATAACAAAGTTGCCTTGCATATAGCCTTTAATTCTGTGTTTCATGAATGAACAAAACATATCAAGATTTATTGTTACTTTGTTCGAGACAAGGTCAAAGAGAACTTCATTTCTACAGGACATGTGTGGTCTACTGATCAATTAGGCGACCTTTTGACTAAGGCTCTCACTGGGATACATGTTGACTATCTTTGTGACAAGTTGGGTTTGATTAATATCTATGCTCCAATTTGAGGGGGAGTGTTGAGATATGATTGAGATATATTAGGAAAGAGTATCCCTCACAATCAAGAATTAGAATTAGGATTATGATTATATATATTTAATTATAACAATGAGCCATTAATGAGAAGGCTCCTCATTGATGTATATACATCCCTCTCGAGTGATTCAATAGATGGGAATTTTACAATGCATCATCTTACAATTATCATAATATCTCATTGCTTCTTAGTCATGCTTTCCTTTACATTTAACAGGAAAAAAAACACCTACACCTATTCTCTTCCAATAAAAAAATTTGGAATTCAGTTAAGGGATAACAAATAAGAAAATAAGGGCCTCCGTTCGTAAAATTTGTGAAAAATGAATGTAAAGCAACAAAAGGGAGATAGCTTACCAACAATAACAACACCTAGGGGTTCAGCAAAGCCAGAAAGTGAGGCCAATTTGAATGCCTGCCACTTACTAAGATACATTCATAAACAACAAAATTAAAGTTTTAGATAATTTATCGAATTAATAGTTAACAGTAGTTAATATAGCAGCACAAACTACTGGAGGGACACAAGAATTATATCAGCCATGTCAAAATTTATGCATACTGGAGGTAATTTCATAAGCATCTATGTTCATTTGTAGACAGGTAACAGCATCACTATCCAAAAGCAGTAATTTTTTTTATCTTCTCTGATGACACAACAGAAAATTTAGATTTGAGTAAAGGTAATTATCCTCATGCAACAGCTTTGCAATTGCCTCAATTACCACTACCACATCATATCCATGCTGCAACTAGTAAATCTGCACACAAACCTAGACATACTATCATCAACGCTTCTCACAGGACAAACCATTTGGATTACAAGCACAGTATTAACTTCTTACGATCTGCTTCTTTGTTTCAGACAGATCATTGTTGAATTCCCTGTATTTACTGTGATCTCTAATGGATTATGGACAACCAACCATGAGTTCATTGAGCTCGTTATTTACACTTGGGGGAAAAAAAAGACGAACCAACAGTACCCAAGAAAGTTCTTACCTCTGTGTTGCAAAATAAACAGGAAGCGCAACCGCAACACCCTGGAAACCAGATAGTCAATTTAGTTAAAATAAGTAAAAGCCCCGCAGAATTAATTTTTCTCTCGGACAATAGTCTTTCAAACAATATGCTAGGAAAAGCAGAAATAAATTTTGCAGTTCGCAATGAAACTGGAGGAACAAGGTAAATAATAGTCAATGAGAATTCAAATTCCAATTTTCCTTCATCAGCATATTACCTCTGGGATATTGTGCAGTGCAATGGCCAATGCCAGGTTAAGACCAACACGAAGGCCCTATTGAAAGAATAACAAGAAAAACATCATATCAAAGAGGCACTAGCGGTCCATGAGCAGACATAATCCCTCAATCAAAAGTTCAACTTGATACCACTACAGCATTTAGAAAAGGGGGGTGGACAGGGTACCTTCATGGATCCAAGAAAGACGGCCATTCCTTCTGGAAAATTATGTAAACTTATACCTGTGAGAAGATAGAAAATAAAAATCCACATCAAACTTAGAGTAACATTGAACAAGGTAAATAATAGTCGATAAGAAATCAAATTCCAATTTTCCTTCGTTACCTTAAAATGTAATTACTGGTTATTTGGTATCACCGTATAGACAGAAGGTTAAATCTTGTGCGGCGCACAATTTAACCTGCTGTCTACACGATGATACCAAAATAACCAGTAATTCCATTTTTACTGAAGATAAGTGAATATAGGTGATTCTAGAATCTGTTTGTCAATCAATAAACAAGCACATGAACTGCGGTATAGGTAAGAGGTTAAGTTTGAAATATTCACATACATACCTATAGCTGTAATAATCCCACTAAATAAAACTTGACGGCGGCGCTTCTTCATTATGTCCTTGCCTTCGTCATCCCCATTTTTCTATTTTAAAGAATGTCGTCATACAATCAAAATTTAGCTAGCATAAGCAGAAGTATTGAGATAACATTCATTTTGTTGGAAGGAAGATCATGAAAACCTTTCTACTCTTCACATCTGAAGCAGGAGCAAGTGTTGGTTCCGGGATAAAATTGGCCACGACAGCAAAGAATATGACACCCGCAAAAAACTACAAGAACAGGAAGATCTAACCTTTTGGTCTGAACTAACACGAGAGAACACACAGTAAAAGTAAAAGAGACAGACTACTGTCCGTTAAATAGATAATTGCTCGAAAGCATAGCCTACCCAAAGGTTTCCTTTGAAGAAGCCAAGTGAGTTCAAAGCATTATGAGCCAGATCAAAGAATGATATACTCAGCATCAAACCTGCAGCAAAACCCTATGTGGAAAGAAAAATTTAGAACAGCGGACCTTCATAGGCATGTCAACAAATGTCATATTACACAAAGGTTCGAATTGAATGGATTGGTTCTGATCACAAAGTTTTAACCAATGAAAACCACCTGTAATAGCCCAAGCATCTTCAAACTGGGAGATTGATTAATTATTACAAAAAGTGCCCCTGTTCCATATAGAGAACTTTTAGTCCAATAGCACGAAAAAACTCTATCAGGAATTATAATGATAAAAATGGTGCTGTATGCTAGCAAAGATGTAATCCCCCCCAAAAGAATCCCGGTACTGAGCAAGTAGACATACAAACTGGTTTATAAGAACTTAAACACGCTTGCCATAGACTAAGAAGTGACGCGAAATCCTTCTCTGGTTGGATGACAGAACAAAGAGTTTTACACATGAATGATGACACCATATTGCGCAGGAAAAAAACATGCTATAAGAAGAAAACAAACAGATTATGAATCGAAACAATTGTATATGTATGCAGAAAAGTAGAGGGGGCAAGGGGGAATCGAGAAGATGATTGTTTTAGGTATGTTGAGAATCACGCTGCAGTAAAAGAAACGGGTTTGTGAAAATGCTTCCTACACTCGCCGAAATTGACTAGTGTGAATGAAGGATGAAGCACACGCACCGATAGAAGTACTCAGACCACCCAAGAGTTAAAGAGCAAGAGCTACCGAGACTTGAGAGTCCATGAGGAATTTGTTTGTGTTCCCCTAAAATGGAAGAGAGACAAAAGCAGCGAACTTAAGCAGGATTGAGAGAAAAATTAGAGGGGTGAGCAAGCAAGGCGGAATAGGGAGGTAAGTCGGAAGGGATTTTGGGGGGCAGTTGGGAGGAGGAGATTAGACAAAAGAAAGGCATACGTGGAGGAGCAACGGAGGGGCCTAAAAATAAGTGCTTGAAGAGAAAGCGAGGAAGAGATGAAGAAGAAGGAATTTTAATGTAACTGAGAGTGGAAGAAAAAGATGGTTTGAGGGGTTGGGCCAGGAAAAGAGGACTCCCTCTTGCTTTCTTTCTTCCTCCCTTCCTGAGCAGTCTATACTAAACCTGACTTCCTCCTCTCAGCTTCCTTCCACCTCTCTATCTTTGTCATCCTCCTTGGTTCTTATAGTAAGTGAGAAAGGTAGTATAAGTATTTAATTAAGTAATTTATTTAAATATTTTAATTTCCTTAAAAATCAACTACATCTTGTATTTGCATTTAGAATCGAAGCTACTATAAACTGGATGGATCATTCGGACTTTGCATATGCCTTATTTTGTGCGGGTCATGTCACTCAATTTACAAAAACTTATTTTTTTCCTATAAAAATTCCGGCTATATTAGGGCTCTTCAGTCAATTACGGATATGAGTTATCATCTTTTCTACAGTGGAGCATAGAAAGGCTTAAACTTGCACTGGCCCAGCCGCCAACATGCGAACTGTGCAAGAGGATGAACAATGCCGTCCTGTCAGTGGGACTAAATATCTTCATTGTCAAGTGTCTGCAGTCAATTAAGAAAAAGTATTTTTACATGAGTTTTAGATTATTTAAAATCATTTAATAAGTTAATTTAAACATCCATTTTATTTTGATTTATTTAAAATTATCTAAAAATGTTAAAGTATACTTTTAATTTTTTATATTTATATTAAGTTTTACTTTAGTTCTTTAAGTTTAAAAAGCGCACTTTTAGTCCCTCAAACTTAAAGCTGTTAGTCTCTTTTAACGGAGATTGCTGACTCATCAAACTGAACGCTTTTATTTTAAATCTTTCTTTATTTTACACAATTTAAAATGTTAAATTTATTATATTATTAAATTAAAATTAAAATGTGAGAATGTTTTGTTCCGGAAATTATATCACTTTAACAAAAATTGACTAATACTAGAAAAACAACATTTTCTAAAGTTATAATAAATTTGTAGTGTTGAGCGGCGGCGCAGCGCGAATCAAAAGTAAACCGTGGCGAACTGAAAGCATGAATCGGCCGTGTTCATAACTTCATTTGCGTTTTCGGGCGGATCCCAGCCCTAAATCCTTCTTCCTCACCTTCTGCGTCATTCTTTCCCATCGCTCCCACAAATTCAAATGGCATCCACTCTTGCCCTTAGATTCCGATCTCATCTGACTCGAACCGGCTCGTTGTTTTGTTCATCCCTTCGCCCGGGCCACATCGCATCTCCGCCCCTGTTTTCTACTTCCCTCTCTCTTGTCCCTCGGATCCTTCTTCCTGATTTCGCATCTTCTTCCTCCGCCCACCGTGTTCTCTCTACAGCTCGCCGCCAGCCAGTCCGGTCAAAGAAGACGGTTGACATCGGTGCCCGAGCCAGGCAACTTCAGAATCGCCGACTCTGGACTTATGCATTGACCTTCAGCTGCGTTGCAGGTTTTATTGTGATCGTCTTGAATAATTTCCAAGATCAGTTGGTTTTCTACGTCACCCCCACTGATGCTCTTGGAAAATACTCCTCCAACCCATCGAAAAACAAGTTTCGCTTGGGTGGCTTGGTCCTCGAAGGCAGTGTGGTGCATCCGGCTTCGTCCCCAGAAATGGAATTCGTGATCACCGATTTAGTTACCGATATTTTGGTTCGGTACCAGGGCTCGTTGCCGGATTTGTTTAGGGAGGGTCACTCTGTGGTGGTCGAAGGCTTTGTAAAGCCCATTACAGAGGAAGTCAAGAAAGAGGTTTCGGCTAGAAGTGTGTCTGGAAAAGCGAGGAGTGGAGAGTGTTATTTTGCGGCTACAGAGGTTCTTGCAAAGCACGACGAAAAGTATATGCCTACAGAAGTTGCCGCAGCTATTGAGAAAAACAGGAAGATGATAGAGGCTGGCGCTGCTGTGGAGGTGGGAGCCAATAGCTCGTAGATGGATGGTACAAGTCGATTTTGAGATTCTTTTCACTCTTTTTTTGTTCTATTATATTGCACATTTTATAATTTATGGGATGAGAAGGGGATTATGAAACCTGAGTTTTTTCTGATGATAATTAGGATAGGCATTGGTAAAGGAAGAGTTTCAGAGGGGTAAACTTGATTATTTATCTATTATACTTTGTTCGTAATTCATTTATGTGATTTGACATTTCTCTAATGAATAAGCGAAATGACAACTTATGTTTAAAGAATTCTGTAAGATGCTTTCCTGTTGTAGCGAGACACAGGTGTTTATGGGCAAGGACTGGATGAAACCTATGTTGCACGGCCATTTTGCACATTCTTATAGAAAAAATAGAAGGGATGACGGGCATTGTATTCTCCTGGAAATGACAAATAATAGTGAGGGGTTGTACAGAACTCCCAATTTGCCTCGCTTGTGTCTACCTCAATCGCATATTCTCTTGTGGAATAAATCTCGAAGTGGTCTGTTTACTTGTAATCTTGTGTCCTCACTTTGACATAACACCCTTTTACTTGATACATATACAATAAACAGAGGGATAATAAACATACGAACAGCATTTCACAGATTAAAAATCTGGAAATATGCTAGCGCCATAACACCCCGTGTCGTGGTCAATATTATCAAGTCAACGATTGGATTGGTTTTCCACGATAATTTGACATCGACTCTGCCGCTTGAGGAACCTTGGTTTGCTCCTCTATTATTTCGCCTATCCTGCAAATATCAGATTCTTCCTTTTCACTGCAGCTTTGAATTCATGCGCATTTTCGTTTCTTCCGATTGTGCTAGTAGGATCGATCAAGGTGTAAAAGAACGATGCTGTCCCCTTGTTTGGTTACCACGTTTGAGTTGTGTCGGGGACTGCTGGGAAGGACTAGTAGCAACTAAGCTGCTTGAGTATGGCTCATGTCGTTGGGGATGTTCATTAGCGAAGGAGACTACCGTAAAATGTGAATACAAAAATAGCCTTCTGCCATGAGATGAGCCCATCTATAAACATAAACAACGACTTCCTCATTGTTGCTCAACATGGCAGTAAGGGCACGGGGCACCTCACACATCCAACAGAGGTTTAACTCATTGGGCGACTTCTCACTTGGAGCAGTGTTTTCAGCTCGCCATGGTCAAGAAGATCTCCTGTGCCATGATGTTGGTGGCAGCTGCCTCCATGTTGGTTGCTTTGACCTCCGAAGCCCCTGCCCCGGGCCCTGCTGCCACCGCCTCCTCATCCGCTGGCGTTCCTCTGCTTGGAGCTTCCCTCTTGTCCTTCCTTGCCTTCTACTTGCATAAATACTCCCCCCATCACCATCACGGTCCGAGTGGTCTAAACATGAGGAGACTGATGATTTGTCGCTATAGATACCCCCCATCAGCATCAGCATCAGCATCTCCTGTGTTACAGTTGTTTTATTCAATCAATCAACATTATTATGGTTATTGATTATGAAGCTGAGCTTTTAATTTCGTTAGTACTTAGTAGTAGCCGAGTATTTTCTCAGCACTCGCCTAATCATTACAAAATCTATTTAAACTTGAACTCGATGAAATGATTATTCACGTCTAATTACATCTTCGTTATTAATAGCCTAACAATATCTTTTGAAATTCACCAAGACGTCTAAATGATTATTCTGTGATTACATCACCACTGTAGGGGATGCCATAGCTAGAGGAAAACTAGTCAAAGCTGAGAAGTATTTTCAAGTTTCGTGGACAAGCATGAAATTATATGCCCATTGACGTTTTCATCATGAGATGACCCCTGCATCCTGCATATTTTCACACCATCAACATCATTTCTTTGTAGCCTTGGGAAATCTTTGCTGTTTGATGGCCGTTTTATGGTTTGGTGGAAGTTGATATTAGCTTGGTAGTTTATTCTGTTTCGTACGGCACATATATAGAAGAATTTATGGGAGTAATGCTGTATTTGGATGGTGTGAAGTCCCATTATTTAACACAGAGAGGTGTGAGGGTCTTTTTTTTTTTTCGACTTCAATACAAAAATTGAACCGGAAAAAACTGAGTCGTGTTCAGTTTCAAAAGATTATGACTTGACTTTCTGAGATTCTGGCTTCTGCTTTGAATTTTGTTTCAAGATACATCTCTGGAGGAGTGACTTGCTTTGTTTGTTTGAATGGAGGCTAGCAAGGGATGCACTTCCAATAAGGAGCACCCTCATCAAACACAAACATCATCTTCACATATACATTTGTTATCTTTGGGCTTTAATTTGCGGTGAACACATGGAGCTGGAGAACATGCATGATGATCAAGCGAACATGAGGGTCATATATGACTACTTTGGAACGAAGGAACAGGGAAGCCCCGTAGACTGGGCCTCGAGATATTTACAGATGCTCTCCATGGCCTCTTGACCCTTGGCGCCATTGTGAATGAAAGACTCGGCACATCGGTGCTCCACCTTCTCAGCGATGGATGCTAGCGCCGACAATGGCTTGATACAGATGCGAGTGTGGTGCCTGCAAATAGTCCACCCGCTCGGATTCTCTGGGTGGGGATCGAACCGGATATTCTCCTCCACTTCTATCATTTTCCTCAGGCTGATGTTTCGCGTTGTCAATTGCAACGACTGCGATCTGGCATCCACCACTGTTGATTCCACGCAATGACAAATATCTTGACCCATCATCTTCCTCAGGAACCATGGCCCTGGACATTGGATGGTGATGGCTCGCGTGGTGTACAGCTTCCCAGACGGCGGCTTAAGCCTTCGATTCAGCGTGTCCACTTCAACGATATGGTATATGAGCCTGTTCTCTGGCTCACCAAACTTACGCCAAAACGCACTTGTTACCCGTTCCC
>JANTPZ010017941.1:0-19929 GCA_025593235.1 Vachellia pachyceras | reverse complement strand
ATTTAGTGGGAAAAAGCTTGGTGTTGTTGTATATGTTCATTGGTATTGATGTTTTGTGTTGAAAAATTAATGAGACTTGATTTCTCTATGACATTGGCTTTTTATGTACATGTTCAATCTATGGTAATGGTTGAATAAACGTGAACCGCCTATAAGGAGCGAGTGTAAAACACAGCTTTAGTTAATTTATTTTATTCTCAATGTGGCATCTATGCCATGAAAAGCTTTTTTCTGATACATTCGTCTGTTTTTGGATAGTTCTGGTCTTGCTATATTTTCATTCACGTTGTGAAGCAAACCATCCACTGAGTATCTAACTTAGCTTCATTCTGTCAACGATATCCATCCATTTGAACTCTTTAATGGTTGCTTAGGCTGTTGAGTTGGCACAAAATCTTGCTAGCAAATTCTTCTTCCAACATGTTCTTGAGTAAGTATTCTGTTAGTTTTTTTTTTATTGTTTTAAATGTGTTTAATTGCATAACTAAAAAAATCCTTCTCCATTCCCTATGATTTCATCTTGCTGTAGTGAGAATCTATTTGAGGATGGTTACCACTTGTATCGTTTTTTGGATGATGACCCGGTTGTGGCTTCTCAATGTCACAATATTCCGAGAGGCATAACCACTGTGAAGCCGAAGCCAATAATAGAAATTGCATCAAGGCTGAGGTTTTTGTCCCATGCAATATTTGAAGCCTATGTTTCTGAAGATGGACATCATGTTAATTACAGAAGTCTCCATGGAAGCGAGGAGTTTGCAAGGTTTCTTTATATCCCCCCTTTATCTTGGAATTTAAAATAAATTATCTTGGCAATGCATCTAGTTATCTAATATATCTCTAGTATTTTCTTTCCCGATGTCATTAATATTTCCCACTATTTAAGGTACCTGAGAATAGTAGAGGAGCTCCAAAGAGTGGAAATGTGGGATATATCTAGAGAAGAGAAGCTAGCTTTCTTTATCAATCTCTATAACATGATGGCCATTCATGCAATCTTAGAATGGGGTCATCCAGCTGGAGCACTGGAAAGAAGAAAATTGTTTGGAGACTTCAAATATGTGATTGGTGGGTCCACTTACTCACTTTCAGCCATTCAAAATGGCATTTTAAGGGGAAACCAGCGGCCGCCATACAATCTTATGAAGCCATTTGGTGCAAAAGATAAACGTGCGAGGGTAAGTTAATTCATATTTTTAATAAATGCAATCTTGAAAGTGACGAAGATGATCTTATTGTTATCCTCTTGTATCCATCTATAAAGGATGATCTTGGCCTGACGAAGATGCCTTTTGACAATGATAGGCCTGACTGCAGAACAGGCAGTCTGAACCTTTTATGGTTTTGCCCCGTGGTTTTATGTTTCTTAAATATGAGCATTTGCCTTCTCACATATGCTATTCTCTTGATGGCTTCATGTTGAAGTAGGATTGATCAATCTGAGTGATTTTATTAACAATGGCTTTAGTGAGTGTATATTGGAGATCTTTACTTGGTTGTTTCATAATCTGTTGGCCCGTATGCTTCCACTATGAAGTAAGTTGATTGGCATTTTAACGCATTTGATGCTCCTTTTTATGTTTTCTAACCCCCGTGTCAGGTGGCTCTTCCTTACCCCGAGCCTCTAGTTCATTTTGCTTTAGTATGCGGTACCAGATCTGGGCCTGCACTTATATGCTATTCTCCTCAAGATATTGACAAAGAATTAATGGACTCTGCTCGCAAATTCTTGAGAAACGGAGGACTTCACATTGATTTGAATATGAAGGTTGCATATGCTAGTAAGATCCTTAAGTGGTGAGTTCTTCTATGGTGGAATGCTTAACATTTTGTTGACATGCTTTTTGGTAGGGGCTCTCGTAGGATCTAGACAGGACAACTTGAATTTCTCGTGTTCACAAACAAATTCTCTCGCGACGAGACTATAGCTTTCAAATTTTATGCATTGCGGAATGGTTTTAATTTTAAAGGGGTCATGCAGCGATGCAAGACACCACAAATTAATGAAAATTTATTCTTCTCTTTGATATAATGAAGTGAAAAACACAAGAGCACGTACGTGCATCATTGTTGAGTATTGAAATCAATTGTCTAGGCTAGTTTATCAATTACATATGACTTTGTGGGTCTATACTCCGTACGGAGTATTATGAAGTAAGGCTCATTATTCACGACTTTATCGTGTGTTTTTCGATAGATTTCAAATGATATACTGATATATTAATTATTAGGGGTCCTATATGTATATTGCATGGAGCCAAAAATCAAACATACTGATTGCGATTTTTCACGTCTGATGTGATTCTCTTTCCTTATTGATACTCAGGTATAGTATAGATTTTGGCAAAAACGATGCAGAGGTACTGAGGCATGTGTCAAATTACTTAGACCCAGCTGACGCAGCAGTATTATTGGATCTGCTTGCCACTTCTGAATTGAAGGTGATTCATGCCCTTTATGATTGGGGTTTAAACTACTAATATTCTGTGAACCTAGCCAGATACCGGTTCGTATATGATTCATCTGTATTAAAAATCAGACGAATTTGTATATGAAGTGATCAACTTTATGTGCTCACTTTGTTACATGCTTCGTATATGATAAACCTTACGTTATGTTGAAGCTAAAGGAAAATTTCATTCGCAAAAAAAAAACTAAAGGAAAAATTAATCAAATAATTATACAATTTTGACTCATGGCAACTCAATTTTTAAAATTTAATTCAATGCAATTCAATTTCTTAAATTTTAGTTATTTAATTTGTTGGCTTAGGTTTCATATTTAAGTTATAAATCAGTCTATAAAAGATAAATGGTTGCAACTTGAAATTAGGTTAATTAAAGTTTGGAGATTAAATTATAATTAAATCAAAATTAAAAGGACTAAATCTTATTTAAAAAAAAGTTGGGGAATTTTTTTAATTATTCTAACCAACACAAATTTTTTTTGAATATTAAATTTATCACATAAATATAATGATATGTCGGAGCAGTCAGAGGTGATTCATACCAATCTTGTCAAAAAAAATTAGCAATTAATTACAATTATATTGCATGCATATTGTTTAGAATCCATTTTTTATTTATTTTATCCAATTTAAGCTCACGTACGCATAATAAATATGTTAATAGCGGGTTTGAATAAAGGTGTTTATCACCCTCTTATAATCAATTCTAGAATCTTTTACCGAAGATGAAATAAAACTTCTCTTATATACTTATTTTAAATTGTATAATATCCGTTTAAGAAAGTAGTGGAGAAATATTTTTACGATTTACAAAGCAAATATATGAAAGATATTACATTAATTTATGAAAAAATACTATTAAATATACGTTTGGGCTCAAACAAACACATAAAATCACTTTTCAGAAAATAATCTAAACGTAGTTTAAATATGGCGTTGGTGTAGCTGCTGAAGCAACTATCCGTTGACTTGATAATCCATCTGCCAAAGAGAATATCCAGTCGAGTGAAAGTCTCTATGATCCTCCGTGGACCTCGTTAGTATAAATAAATAGCAAGGCATAAAATCCATGATGAGTTTCTTTTGAGGCCAACCATAAAACTCATTCTGATTTGATAATGCAAATGTGCTTCTTCCATAATTGAAATCAATGTAACCAATTAGCATTTTCACCCCTCAATGGGTAAAACTTGCACGTAATCGCTCCTTAGGTATGCTGCCACAACTAGCAATTCCCCTTCCAGTCTCAAAATTACAGGCTCTCATTGTCGAACTACGATACAAATTGGAATAATCTCACCCTCGTTAAGTCGAACTGATAAAAGCGATCGGCTGAACAGCTAATCATCACTTACCTCGGACAGATACGGAAAACAGAGCTCCAAAATTGCAGCTGAAGATGCAAAATATGGCCATTCTTCAATTCTTGCTTCTCTTTATCTGCCCTGATACTATCGTCAAAAAACAATGGCCTAACATTATCATTAAGCTACCCACGTATCAGCGATATTACTTTCTTGATCATGATGTCTTCTCAAGGATAATACACCAGTTGGATTTGTCAAAAAACTGCTCAACAACTTTGGCATTGTTTATGCCAGATACTAACCTGCAAAAAAGTAAAGCAATATAGGTTAAAAATCAGAGAGAAAGAAATACAAAGAAGCAGAATAAAAGAATAGCCAGCATCAGCCCAAACAAGCACAGCGATTTTATCAGACAAGAACTTACTTAAAATTATCATGAGGTGGAACATGAAGCAAACATAACAAGCATGTCCTACAAAACGTGAAGAGAAAAGCTTTTGTGCTGGGATTGTGCATTTTGCTCCATCTCAAATGCACCAACTAACTGTTTGAACCCTGAGTGGGCTAAGCTGAATCCAAGTTTTGATCTCATTCAGTTTGTTTATTCAAACCCTTTCTAGGTTCAGATGAACATAATGCTCACAAGAGATGAGGCACCCTACACGTAAAGCTATAAATTCGTGTAAAATTAAGTTTAACGAGCTACATTATAGGTAACAAAATAAAAGAGTAAAAGAAACCCTTTTCTAACCACAACACCAGATAATGAGAAACAAGCATGGAGAAATGAGAATTTTGATCTTGAATACTAGCTGACTAGTCCACAAAGCATGTAACATGTATTTTGTACTCAGTTACCTTTCAAGCTCCCCTTCTCTGAAAACGTGATAATATCTGATGTACACTACAGCACCCTTTTTGTCATCTTTTGTTGCCAGACCAATAGCAAGAGCATGAGCAGATGCACCACCGATCTCAGCACGATGATAAGGTAGATGCCAAGGAACAAAATATTCCTGTTTGTTCTTTATATTCTTTTCACCCTTCAAGTCCAATACATTTTGATTCCGATTAGTTAGATCTGGAGATTCCTGGGTGTCCTTGGTTAAATGATCCTAGGAAACTTTCAGCTGCTCACCTGAGCTGCTCAACTCATATTCTGGGATACCTTCTAATGTTATGAACGAGGGGCCCGAGCACGAGGACTTCCTGGTCCTATCCACTCCTCAACATACTTCTCTGCAAGTGGAGTCCATTTGCTAAGCAATGATTTATCCTCTTGTTCTACAGCCCAAACTGTTATCAGGACAAAGCCACCCCTTTTGACAACCCGTACTAATTCTTCTATTGCTTTTCTACGTCTACTTTCAGTACTTAAATGATGCAACACAGCTATAGATAATGCCGCATCACCAAAATCAGTTCTGTATGGAAGATTTACAGCATCTGCAACCAGAACTTCATGCCCTCGATCTGCGCATATTTTAATCAAGGGAGGACTTATATCACATCCTATAAAGAAGCAATCATGATTTAAACCTAAGTATTTCCCATTGCCACAGCCTGCATCAAGGATCAGAGACCCTGATGGCAAAGATGACAAAAATGAGGCAACCTTCGGCCACTTGGCAAACCGGGTTGAACTGAAGTGGGGAGCAATAGCATCATAAACATGGTGCACATACTTCCTTTCAATTTCAGGGGTGGATTTAACGCTCATGGATGATGTGTTAGAATTTTCACTTCCTGATACAGAATCTATGTTGCCAGGTTCCGCATTAGATGCAAAAGAATACAAACTAGATGCGACTTCAGCATTGACTTTTTTCATTGAGTCAAATTTTGAATCACAGATGCAATGGCTGTATGAAATAGGAAAACCAAGGGCCTTTTTAGATCGACTGAGGAACCTACTTGATTTTAGAAAATTATGAACCATCAGCCTGCCACAGTGATTAAGATATCACCTGCATGAAGAAGATGAAACTGTAGAGGATGAGACTCTTCTCTTCTTTAAAAATTTATGAACAATAAACGCATACAAGCTATTTAAATATCTATAATTTTTTTTGTTTATAAAGAAAGGTAAGGGGATAGCAATAAGTTCAAAGAGTTAATGCTAGGCTACTTTCGGGGGACTTTTCAGAGAATCAAATCCGTCCAAATAATTTCACCAAAAAAAAAAAAAATCCGTCAAAATAAATAGCATAGGATTACCAGAAGGAGAACTAAAATCAATTAAAAATAAATAACAGCATAGATTCTGTTATACCTAATGTCTTCTACCAATTTACTCGGTTCCATACTCTTAATTACTGCACGAATTTTAAGAGTTAGGATTAAATCCAACTGGCTGACTTTCTTTAACCACCTATGCATGGCTTCTCTCCACATCGCAAGAAAAGTGCAAAGGCATATCTAAAGGTATCCCCAGTACGCTTTAAATCTTAAAAAAAAAAAATCGTTTTATGTCGAATGATTTCTCCTCTAGTTTCCACCAAGAATAATCATGGAGTGTAGGGCTTTTGTGTTACGTTTTGCTTAGAAAAGCTTGAAATCTATGCAGCTAAGAGCTCACACCCTTTCCAGTTTCGGGCCTCAACTCCTATCATCCATCCAATATCGCACATCGTTATTCTGTTGGAACTTCGAATGATCTGAAGCATCTTTCAGTTTTCACTTCCAAGTTCCAAGCATGAATATACACTGACCATGCGATATAAAAATATGATATCATATTCTGGTAGCTAGAATCTCTGTAACTAAAAGTAGCTGCAATTACATAACAGTATTTCCAAACTTTCATCGAAATTCAGAAATGCTATTTAGTTACTGGAGAAACAGACCGTTCAACTGACCAAACTTGTCATACTCGTCTACATCTAAGTTGAGAGCAGCCGCCTGGTCGAATAGCATCCCTTGGATCCGAAGGGTTTGGTAAATCCTATCTATCAAGCGCAAACCGGAGAAGACGGCGATGAATAAATTGCCGCCGCGCCTTTTCCCTTTTCTGCCGCTCTCTCAGCTTCAGCCCCACAGTAGACCCACACCCACGGTAAGCGTGGGCCTGAAGATGGGCTGCTTCGGTAGCATGTAATGGGCCTTGGGTTGCTTTGAGAGGAATACAGGCATGTTTGGATCAGCATTTTGATGATCCAAACCTAGGGTTGGGGCCCAAAAGTCGGTTGAGATAACTCCTTTCTTGTCTGGGTATAATAACTACCCTGAGTCTTGACCAGCGTTTTCTATTAAGCTCACTGGAGCGGCTTCTGACTTTTTGTTGTTGGGGTGTGAGCATATGACCCTCTACCCGTGAGGATAAAACCTGTTTGCACCTGCCCAAATGGGACATGTTATGGGCGGGTTGAGTTCATTACTAGGTGAGGCACAGGTTCACACAAGGGGTGTTTGTGCCTACCTATTGTCTCTTTAATAATTTTTAAAAAAATGGAATCCTTTAGCCATTCACTGTCTCATACTTAGGGTTGAGCAAAAAGTCCGCCCCCAGCCTACTACTTTCCAATCCGTTTAAACTCGCCCAAATAAAACCTATCACAGGCAGGTTTAAAACAGGCGGGGTGCTCCATAAACGAGGCAGGATACGAGTTCATCCACGATGCACCCTAGAGCCGGTAATGCGGGTTGAACCCGCCCTCTACAGCCCGCCACCTTCAACCCGGCCGGCCTAACCTGTTTTTTTATTTTTTTTGAAAAAAATATATGTTTTATGTATTTTTTTACTTTTTTTATTCCAGTATTTTTTACAAAGAAAAAAGTAATATTAAATTTTATTTTTAAAAATTATTGAATATTTATTCATAGAATTTAAAATAAAATAACATAAATATTCAATCTTATAAGAAAAACTGGATAAAAAAAATAAACCACTTTTTAAAAAAGAAATAATAAGTTGACGGGTTGCCCGTCAAGTCCACTTTACCGATATTAATGTGCATGTGCCTGCCTGTTATACTGTTTAACGTACTTTTTTATTTTTTTTACCCTTACTAACCTGTGAGGCTATCAACCACTCCTTTTTTTATTTTTCAACATCAACGAGGAAGGCCACGTGATGCTTCAGGGCTGGTTTGGATATTAGGTTTGAAACCTAGGTTTCACAGATTCTGAGGTAAAACCTAAGTTTTGAAATGTGATTTATGTTTGGGAAGTTATAGCTTTTACAAATTTTGAGGTAAAAAAGTAAGAAAAAGTGGGTATGAAAGAGAAAAGTAAGAAAGAGAAAGAGAGAAAAAGTAAGAAAGAGGAAAGTAAGAAAAAGTAGTAAAAAGAGAGTATGAAAGAGAAAATCTAGATTTCAAGCTTTTAAAACCTTGTAACCAAACCAACCCTCTGCCACAGCCCCTTGTAGGTCCAGACCACTCTGATGTCCTCACTCCTTAGCTCCACTGCTCCAGATCAGAGTGCAGAGCATAGCAGCAAAGCCCCGTGAGCCGTGAGTGACCTCTCCGTGTCTAGACGCCCGTGATCGGTGATCCTGTCTGCGGTGTGCCACTGCTGGTCGCCATAAGCCTCCACTGTAGTTCACACACCACTCTGATGGCCCGATCCCAGCTGCTGAGGGCGATGACAGTATCGAGAGAGCTTCTGAACTTCAAGAGGGCTTCGGCGTCAGAATAGGATAACGAAGGAGACGACGACGAGAGAAGAAGAAGAACAATGTGAGAAGCTACTGTCGGAACGCGCACAGGCAAAGTGGCGTGCGTGCACATGAGCAGATCGGAGAAGAAGATGAGAGAGCCAAGGCCCAAATAATGGCGAGGAGAAGAAGCATGCGGTGGTGGAACTCATCTCAAATTCTCAAGTCTCCAGCCGACATGCTTAACAAGGAAGAGGAAGCTGTGAAAGAGGAATCGCGAACTGAGGAAAAAATCGCCTCCTATTGAGCTCGACAGTCTGAACTTGCGCCTCCTACTGGTTTATCGGTAGAACTGAGGAGAAATCGCTTGATTCACTGGTTCACCCATTCTGATTCACCTGATTCTTTTTGAAGCTACAAACCTGATGGGCCCCCTCCTTAGCCATCTTTGATTCACTGGTGCTTTTTCCCTTTCAGCTCCTTTAGAAGCTGCTTCTTGTTCCACCTCTTCCCCTTACCCTTCCTTGGCCATATATGCTGTTTTGAATTTGAAACGTTGAATCTAAAATTTTGGTTTTTGGATTTGAAATTTGTGCTGCATTCTCTCAACTATCTAAAATTTGTTACAACATGTATCTTCAAGGGAGGGGTTGGGGGTTGTTGGTACGGGTAACCCGTCACCCCTGCTGACTCGTCCATTTTGAGCCATACCCGTTGGTACTGGTCGAAACGGGTTTGGGCTGCCTCGTACCCGTGAGATCCTTTATGGGCGGGTATAGGTTGCACCACGGGGCTGTCCTGTCCACCCATTGATCTCCCCTATCTATACTCTCAGTCAAAAAAATTACCATTACATTTTTCTGGATTATATTTTGAGATAAAAAAAATCTGATGCTTTATGTATGACAAATTACTTCTCCGACGGAGCATCAGGCGGTCACAACCATTGGCGTCAGCGATTTTCATCATCCAGCAATCTTGTTTTCTTTCCCCTTTAGCCAAAGCTTCAGCATCGCAACATTTATTTAATGTAAGTTCTAAGTTCAGTATCGCAACATTTATCTAATGGAAATTCTAAGTATAAACTAGATTTGGATTTCTGGTTAATGCGTCAATCAAGTATTAAATAGCTCCACATTGCAAACTTGCCAAGCAGTTGCCTACATGGGGCTCAAGTTTTGCGTAGCGAAATTTAACGAAAATTTCACTGGGGTTCAAAATGAGACATTAACACCAAATGGATTATTCATATAATATCCAGATATATAAAGCCACGCACAACAGTAATTGCAGGATCTTAATTAAATAATTAGGCCCGAATGAGAGTGCCAGTAACTCGTGAGGTTTGGTGTCGGATGCGTCCCTCCATCTCTCTCTCGTGAACCACGTAAAGGCTAAAGTCAAAATTACATCAAAAGGATCTGAGGACTCCATATTCCTATTCCATTCTATTCTCAAAGTAGTGAAAGCTACCTTGACAGAATGAAAATTCAAAGGAATACTAATACTATAAAGCTTACCTCGGAATCTATGAAACCTAGGTTTCAAACCTAACATCCAAACCAGCCCTTAATATCCACAAGTATTTTTCCCTTCAAGGACGCCCAAACCTTTTCCTATTTCGAACTCACTAGGTTTTGAGCATAAAGTAACATCACTAACATATGGAACCCAAAAAAAAGAGTAATACCGAAACTTTATGAAACCTGAAACAGGAACGCAATACAAGCAGAAGAAAATTAAATACTTTACAGGAGATGCCTCCTAGGTCAAAGCAGGATTGAGCAACTGCAAATCAATATCAATAAGTATATATAATTGTTTTGGGCCAAGTCCCCTTTACTTCAAAAAAAAACCTCAATAAAGTGAGTTATCAAACACCCATGGCTCATGCTGAAACAGCTCCCGGCCATTCATTTGGATTATTCCTGCCGCAATATCCTCTGCACGTTTCCTGGATGCTTCAGCCTTTCTGGCTGATGCAGCAGCATCCTGCAAGAGGCTAGATACATAAGGAAAAAAGTTCCTCGTAGAACTGTAGGCATAAGGTGCGTTGGTATGTTACTCTCATAGTCTCATTAACATGAATCATTGATCTAGGCAGTCCAATTATCCATAGTCCGCAATAAAAAGAATCTCAAGACTCAAGTTATAAATCACGAGGCAAAGTATCTATTCATAATTTATTTTCCCCCTTCTTGGAGGATCATCACTAAAGACTAACTAGTCCTAGCACTAAATCAAGGTCAGTTGCAGGAACATTAAATCCAGCCTCTCAAATATAGATAGTGTCAAACCCCAGAAAGCTAGCTAACTAGTATATTTTGACATCTAACTTATACGCAACATAGACGCCCGACAACGTAGCCTCAGAAATTCATTCCAACACATTTTTTTAATCTCCTGAATCAAACATGCAAGAAATTGAGATCTAAACAGGTTCAAATTAATCAGCGATCTAACTTAGATTATGGAAAGAAACAGACGTATTTATTAGAAGCGAGAGAGAGAGAAACCCTAAACTTTCAGGCCGAAGAAAAAAGAGGCAAATCATTGCGCCACAGCGGTGGAAGAAATGAAAACCCTAATCGATTATGGGGAAGTGACAGAGAGGGGGGAAGAGATTGTTAAAGGACCTTCTGTTGCTTCCAGGAGAGGAACTGGGACTCTGTGATGGGGCGGGCCCTAGGCCTCTCATCGTCAAGCTTCCCCTGTTCTTCAGTTTCAGCTCCCATCGTTACGTTTACCACCAACCAAATTGTAGCAGCCGATCCACCGCCGGAGAAGACACCTTCGTCAGGGAGATGAGCGAGGATTATGTGTGGACATATGAAGATGCCTTTAGGGCGGTGCGCCAGTACGTCTCGTAGGTTCGTTTGGTTTTACTCCTATAACCCAGATAAAATCTAAATTTTATTCAATTACTCCTTTTTTTTTTTTAAATCTAGATTTTATAATAAAAAACCTAAATTTTGATAAAAGTTATTTTTCTTTAAATTATGTTTTTTATCATAATAAATTTTCTTTTTTCTATTTTTTATTTTTTTCTCTTTCATCTTTCTTACTTACCTTTTGTTTTGAACTTCGTAAAAATCAATAACTTCTTAAACACAATCACATTTCAAAACCTAAGTTTTACCTTAAAATCTGTAAAAGTTATTCTCCCAAAATCAATTATCCAAAACCTATGTTTTACCTCAAACTCCGTAAACGCTATTCTCAAACAGACTTTAAAATGAGCTCTTTACCCCTTTTTAACCCCTTTTTTTCTCTAACCCCCCTTTTGATGATGAGGAGAAGAAGGGGAAGGAAACAAAATTTGTAAAGAAAATAGGGGAATGAGATCTTTCCTTAAATGAGTTTACCTTATTTGAATGGAGAAGAGCAATTGGAGAAAAATGAGGGGTGGGATACATCTCATTTTTCTTCAACTTTTCTTTTTAGACTAAAATATACTTTTAGTCCTTTATATTTGTGTCAAGTTTCATTTTAGTCCTTTAAGTTTAAAAAGTACACTTTCAGTCCCTCAAACTTAACGCCCTCAAACATGTTAAGTTTGATGAGTCAGCAATTTCCGTTAAGAAAAATTAACGGCGTTAAGTTTGAGAGATTGAAAGTGTACTTTTTAAATTTAAAGGGCTAAAATAAAACTTGATGCAAATATAAAAGACTAAATGTATACTTTAACCTTTCTTTTTATGCATGGAGAGAAAATGATAAGAAAATTTATTTTTAATTAGGGCCCTCTTATTCAATTATAGAATTTCTCTATTTTTCATCTTTAGTCAATCTACTCTCCTGTTCTTTTCTCATATCCACCTCCACACTTTCTATAAGCTTGTTTGGTTAGTTTGTTTAGGCAATCAAAATCCATTCATTCGCTTACCAAGACAAAATTCCTCTAACATATTTACCTTAAAATCTGTGTCCGTTCTCTGAACGGACTATCCAAACAAGCCCTATATATCTATGAAAAATTTGCCATAGGTTTTGCCGAAACCCTCTGCCGTTCTCTAATCTTTTCCATAACGCTGCTCTCCAATCTCCATCCTCCAGGTCTCCGTCCCCTTCTCTTCTCAGTTTATCCGTCGAATTAGCAAGCTAGTTAAGCAAACCCAAAAGATTGGGATTTTGATATGTTTAATGTTCTGCCACCTTCAGGGTAAATTGCCACAAATTGTCCCTTGCCTTTTGTAACTGACAAGCTTTGTCAATAATATCATCCACTTAAATTTAAAAATTATCCACCTTTTTAGAAATATTTTTATAAATTATTTGGCTTTGAAATATAATAATATTAAAAAATTTCTTTAACAAGTAATTTAGTTTTAAATTATTTGGCGGTAACAATATTAATATGATGTATTGTGATATTAATATAACGTATCTCCATTAGAAGGGTATTCTAATCTTTCCTCTATGTTTTCTCTTATCCGTCTAAACAGGATGGATGTTAACATTTTCCCCTTTCAAGTTTATTTCCTCCCAAATTTTCTGTTCATTAAAGCGAGCCGTAAAGGCCACACTTAAGTAAAAAATTAATCATTCATAGCCGACGTTGGTATTTTGGGTCCATTTTTTATTGATTGTGTGCAATTCTACATTCAACAATTGTTTATAGTGATAGATGCCCTTGCTAAAAAAATACCTGTTTGACAATTCTGGAGTGCCTTTCAAATTTTTGCCAAACACACAAGCATAATCGCTCCGGTGGTTAAATAATGCTGTTATGCTTGGACATTGTAGGGGTGTTTGGCAAAATTTTACATTCCTCAAACGCATGTTCAACAGTATTTTTCTGTAAAACTAAATAATATTTTTACATGTTTATCTCAACTTATGTAAAAGTACTTCTCTACTGTTTTTCCAAACACATCATGTAAATCAGTGATCATCGGAGGTAAATCGCGTGCCATTGTGTGCATGGAGCTAGTGGATCGATCACCGACACCGATAAAAGTTGACTCTAACGTATATTTCAAAGGAAGAAGATGTTTGGTCCCCTTTGCTTAAAGTCTTTTCAACCTCAAGGCACAACCACCCTGTGTGTGGGCTATATACAAGACTTGTTTGGATAGTCCGTTTAGGCATTCAAAAGTTATTCCTGCACTTACCGAGACAAAACTCCCCTCACATATTTACTTCGGAATCTGTGTCCATTCTTTCAACGGATTTACCAAACAAGACCATAATCATATTGACGCACTACTTACTACTTAGTGTTCATGATATAGTATAAAAGTTCGTTTTTTTCGGGAGATTAAAAAATAGATAAATTATTTAATAATAAAATATATTATGAAGTATTTATATGTATCATGAGATGATATATTAGTTTGCAAATTGTTAATTAACCCAAGCTTCACCTTTCCCTAGTCCCTTCAAATCCACCACCACCGGATCTGTTCCCCCGTGGAGTCTTGAACAATTTCTACACATATTTTTCACACCAAAGTTATTAATTAAAACATTATTCATCTGTGTGTGAACGTGAAATAATAAGAATGTACTCGAACATGTTTTTTTTAAGGATAAAGTAGTATTCAACACCTTGATTTTTACCCTTTTCTAAGATGAATTTTTATTATTGTTACCTTGTACCAAACTAGGGGCTTTTTATTTGGGAGGCCAAAGAAGAGCCAAGGCTTGATGGCATTTGGGAGGCTATAGAGTTGATCAAGCTGGCCTTGCAATCCAACTTTGTAAGTCCATTCATTCTTTGAGATATCAACTAATGTTTTCTCTTTGCCGTTAGTATCATTTGTAGCCAACACAACAGGTCCCAGGATTCCCACTTGCACATCGTCAAAGTTTGCACCGTAGTTCTATATGTTCATCTTCCAAACAAAACAGAAATAACGACTGTCAGATTATATCTGTATGTATTATAATTAATCATCAAAATCTTAATAAATCTCTGCTCCCCCACCACAAAAAAAAAGTTTGCTGTGTGGTTTGTTTATAAAACACTTCCGTTGCTAATGTGCTGAGTTCGTTTGGAAACAAGGTAGAGAAGTACTTTTACGTAAATCGAAGTAAATATGTGAAGGAGTTTATCTTGTTTTAAAAAAAAACACTGTTGAACATACTTTTGACTTTCATCAACTCTTTGCCAAACAAGTTGAATATGTAGTACCAGAATGAGTTTGGCTGCTTACCTTGAGTATGCAATCTGAACTGTCTTGATTTGGTCTCAACAGTAAATATTCATTTTTAATTTACTTTTTGGAAAAAATTATTTTATTGGGTACAGAATCTAAAAGAAGTGTAGTCTTATAACTGTCAATTTTTTTTTTTAAAAAAAAAAACATGCGTGTGATTTATTTATAAAACACCTTCGGTGCCGAATGCAGGAGAGATTAATGAGTTTGGGTGCTTAATAGGTAAACTATCATTAGTTAGCGGACACATGCTAAGAATAATAGGTAAAATCATCTTTTAGGTCCGCCCCACTGCAACACTTTTAACTGCAACGTTTGTCTTTACCAGTTACCACGCATTTAGATTTTAGAAGTAAGAACCATTTCAGAATGCGATAGAGAAGTACTTTAACACAAAACGAGGTAAATATATGAAGGAGATTATCTTGTTTTACAGAAAAATACTGTTAAATGTATGTTTGTCTTTTAAAGATGTTGTTTCAAACAAGCCTACAGAAAAGATAACCTTAGCGTGGTTCCAACTGTTCAGAGACAGATGTGTGATAGTGATAATAAGGAGGAGTATGTTATGGGGATGTGGCTGTATGTATTGCCGTTTTGGAGCTTTGTCGTGTGGGAATTCAAAAGATCCCCAGCTGCTTTACGCGTGATGATGACATTAATTTTTCGTGGTACTCATCAGCTTCTGATTATTGTGTACAGAAATTCAAGCTTAAAAAAAGATTATTGTGTACAGAAATATGTATATATAGCTGCTGCCAATGAACCTGGACGGCAACTAAGGATGATTCAACCGCTATTTATAAATGGGTTCGGAAATAAACATGTCAAGGAGAAAACTGAGGTAAATTGAGGTAGAAGAGTGCTCTTAGGTAAATTGTGATAAATATGTAAATGAAATTATCTCGTTTTATAAAAAAAATACTGTTGAATGTACGTTTAACATTTTTAAACGTTCCGTCAAACAAGTTCACTGTCCATTATTCTTCCATATTCCATCCTTTCTCAGCCCAACACGTGATGGCGGAGTTGACGCTGACACAGCTGCAGTATCATGAAATCTCAACGCCATTGGGTTTGGCTCAGACTCAAATGCAAATCTGTATACGTGTGTGTGAGAATTCCGTTAGAAGAATGGAATTTACAGATTTTAAGGTATTTTGTGGATTTCGAAATGGTTTTACGGATTTTAAGATGGTTTTTATAGATTTCGATATGATTTTTACAGATTTCAAGATGGTTTTGTCTCGATTTATGTGAACCGTTTTGGCAACACAAGCACGTAACATCTTTTCGCCTGATTCCATTCCCATGTTCTCTTTAAGAAAGTGATTTCACCTTGTCCTTCTATTTCTTTTTTGGATAACAAAGAGAGAGCATAAAGCTCAAAATAAAGAGATTACACTATTTGGGGACAAGGTCCCAAGATCAAGAGACTACAAAGCCCGCAAATGATTAAACTATCTGTACAGCTGCAAGCACCATGCTTTTTTTTTTTTGGCCAACCTTTACCCTACGTTTGGATGGAGAAAAAATGAGGGATGAAAGAAAATTTGGAGGGAAAGTGAAGGGAGAAATGAGTTTTCCCTACTTGGATTAGAGAGAAAATGTGGGAAGAAGAAAAAGTTGACGAGAAAATAGGGTGTGGGTCTCACCACATTTTCTCTCCAACTTTTCTCTCCACACATTGAGAGAAAATGGAGACAAAACTCTTTTTCCTTATCTACCCACATGCTCTTTTATTACTTTTTCATTTTAACCAATTAAGTTTAACATATAACTTTTTTAAAAGTCTGACTATGACTTTCTTGTTTAAAAGAATAAAATTTAAAATATATTCTAATATCTAATTTATTTTTTAATTGCTTTCTAAAATCTCACAATCTTAAAAAATATGATATATTCTTATCTAAGTTATTTTGTTTTGAAATATAATAATCTGAAAAGATATCTTTAATAAATAATTTGATTTTAAATTATTTAATGATATTAATGTTAATATAATTTTTCATTATCATATTTAATTTGATATTATACTTTATATATTTTAAGGAACCTTTACTTGTTACTATTTATCAAAGATTTTAATTAAGGATATTTTAGTCATTCAATCATTTGTCCATTTTCTTTCCTTTTTGTTTTCTCTTACCCATCCAAGCATGATGGATGATAATATTTTCTCTCCACTTTTCTCTTCTCCTCACTTTCTCTCCTCACAACTTTTCATTTCATCCAACCGGAGCCTTAATCATACCATGCTAAGTTAGAAGGGATGCTGCAAAATGGTTGGCACTCGGCTGTTTCGCATCTCTCCGTGGTGAACTTAGCCGGGAAGACAACTACATTCATTGTCTCCGGATTGTGACACTTGTGGGCAAGAAATCTTGAAAGCACACAGCAGCGTTGACCAACAAAGTCTTCGTGTGTTTAAGAATGATTTTGGACCCCTAAAATGCATTTGAGAATATGATTTTTTTTTTGGAGAATTATATTTTGCACAAAAAGGAGCTTTGAGTAAAATGAGAAAAAAGTGGCATTGGAAACACAGGCTCGTTATGTATTCCAGAAATTTAGAGATTAGTCCCAAAAAATTATTTAAGACATGATTTTTCATTTTTAAACGTCTCCTCAAAATCTTACAATTAAGGGGCATCGAAAGAGAGCATTTTGCATTTAGCTGATTATATTCTTCATTTGCTGGGTTTTCATTGCGACGTTGCCCACACATTTATTGGTCCCTGTTTGAATGGCCTCCCAAGTTACACTGTTAATTCGATGGATGCCGACTATGATGTTATAATGTCAGTACAATTTTAGTGGTGATTATGGATTCTTTTAACATGGACTAGGATTGGGTTTTCTGGTCTCTTTCACCGTTCTTTTCCTATTTTAGATTCTCATGATTTAGATGGATATGGTGTGTTTTCAGAAACACGAGGACCGTCGAACGTGGAGAACAGAAAGCCAAGCTGTAGCTGTTCCTGGGGATTCATTGTTTTCATATTCTCACTCGTGACAGGGAAAGAAGAAGACTTTTCTGCGTTATGCGTGATCGAATGCTCCACTATTGATGGCTCACATGAGAAGCCGTGAATAGATGGGTGAGTTTCAAGTATTGTTTACTCTTTATTCTCCAAACATATGACTTCGAAAGCCCCCTTTAGTCCTTCTTTGTGAACTTACGTAAACTAAGATAAAACCATCTCGAAATTTGTAAAAAATACCTTAAAATTCATAAAAATCATTTTAAAATTTATAAAACCATCTCAAAATCCATAAAATCACTTCGAAAGCCGTAACTCATTTCTCTCAACAGATTTTTCAAACACACTGATTGGAACAAGTTAAGGTTTTGGGTGTCTTGTTCTCATAGGAGAATAACTGTTCTGTTTTGTAGAATGCACACAATCAAAGTAAATTCCGTAGGGCTATATTAGCGAGGATATATGGGTACTTTATTACATGCGTGGAATGGTTTATCTCACTGGGCAAAAATGGAAAGAAAGAAAGAAAGAATGGTTTATCTCAAATGGTAAAGAATCTCTTCAAACAAACAGTGACCATGGACTTGAAAACTCTTTTTTTTTTTAATCCTTATGTATAGATTGAAATAAAATTAAATCCCCCAAAAAAGTTGGTCACTCCAGAAGGAACAAAAGAAAATGACAAGTTAATATCCATCCTCATGACGAACAGTCTTTTTTTTTTACTTATTTAGTTAGCTTCTTTCCATCTATTTAAAAAGTTGGGTTGGGTTTTTAAAAGTAATCAGCTTTAATTGCACAGCTCATTACTATTGGGGGGAAGTCCTGTACAACTCAGCTATATTGCACAAAACATCCTTGCACTATTTAGCATAAACTTGAATTTGTGATTCTCTTGGATGGTCAAACTGGGTTTATTAGCAATGATTTAATAAGGAAGGGGGAAGTTAATTTGGTTCCCTCCAATATTTTTTTGAGAATGAAAATGTTTCACATTGATCTCTAACTCTTCCAGTCAAACATGTTAAATGTCAGGACATCCATGAATGATTGTTTTGCACTGTCGGTTGGACTACTGTTATTTTCTCATGCTGCATTAAAATTCTACAGCCACGTATATCCGTGATATTCAATGGAGGTGTTAGATTACCCTTAATCATATTCTTTTGAATCCTACAAATCTTTCTCGTCATCCAAGCAATTTTGAAATTTGGTAGCTTTCAACATTTTCCCCTCCTCTCTTATTCTTCAAAGGCAGACAACTTCTCTCTCTTATTCTTCAAAGACAAACAACCTCTTTGACTTGTAGGAAGAGTCCGATTGTCACTTGAACTACGTTAAATAAAACATATTTTAATTAGGGGTATAAATTACTTTTTTAACATGATTTATAGTTTACGATGTAATTACATGAGATAAATTTTGTCTTAATTTACATGAACGTGATTTTCCAACACTTTAACAAATGGGCACATGGTATCCAGCTGATGCTAACTCTTCATCACTAGTCTACACCACCTTCTCATAAGATGTAAATTTCTTCGCATGGGAATGGTTGGTCGCATTGAAAATTATGCTTCATTTTTCTTCATTTTACATTTTTGTGACGTGTAAGAAACTCGATTCACAAATTCTCAGACTTTTGTTAATATTCTTTTATTTCAGCTCGAGAACTTTGACTAATTCCTTCAAGTTATATATATCCCACTGGCTTCGCAGAGACCTCAAGGAATCCCAACCTGAACTAGCGACCAGTCATCACTACACCTGTCAGCAGCCCAGTATTCACACCCTTTAGTCAGGTTGGCTAATATTCCTCCATTGTTCCGCTTCTGAAGTTGCTTCTACATTTTTTCAGGCCCCTTGGCTTTGGTTTGATTATGATTGTGAATGGTGCATAGCATACTTGATTATTAAACTCCTGAATTAAAGTATATAAAAAGGCTGCAGTGGGTCTGTTTTGCATGCAGCAATCATCATTTCTTGATATATATATTTTTTATAAACCGACTGAATAGAAAAAAGAACGGTTACATAGTCATAATAAAACTAAAATTTCATTAACACTGTCTGATATTTTGTTTTTAAATATTTTATGTTTTGTCTGATATATTACAGGCGAGGGTTATCGTTGACGTCTCCAATGGGGGATCCAACTGATGAAACCCATGAAACAAAAGAGATAGATGCTAGAAGTCTGTCATCTTCACAGGGCTACGCACCACACCCTCACAAAGTGGGAATCCCTCCGAGACAGAACCCGTTCAAGGAATTCAAATCCCTTGTCAAAGAAACATTTTTTGCTGATGATCCTTTACGCTCTTTCAAAGACCAGACTAAATACAGGAAATTCATCCTTGGCCTTGAGGCCGTATTCCCCATACTTAACTGGGGCAGAGATTATAATGCTGTC
>JANTPZ010017929.1:0-10355 GCA_025593235.1 Vachellia pachyceras | reverse complement strand
AAAGCTTGGGTGCAATATTTAGAAAAAAAATAAAACCAAAATCCTAAATAAAAAATTAACTACCAACAAGTCATTTTTCCCTTCTATTTTAATTCCCATTTTTTATCTAGTTTTTTTTATCTTGTTAGTATTTTAGGAGATAATTTCATTTTTTTAGAGTTAAGGTTGAAAATTTATTTTTTATTTTATGTGATGTATATTATATTGAAGCAAAAAGAAATTAAATATAGAAGATAAACTAAATGTGACTGTTCAATTTCAATTTTAAAATGTCCAAATTAGGATTTTTAGATTGACATAATTAATATTGACGTGACTGCCTTGGTATTCTAATGACACAATCATGAGACTGATGATCTTGAGTTTGCGTGGATCATAAAGGTTAAACGCACGTTCAACAATATTTTTTATAAAATGAGATAATCTCCTTAACATATTTATCTTGATTCACGTAAAGTTATTTTCTACCGCGTTCCTCTTCAACTGGCTCTTTCATTGTAGGAACTAGGAATGTTAAATATTAATAGTTAATAATCAGCAATCAGGGAGTGTTTTCACTTTATATTCATTGAAATATCCGATTGTTCTGAAAACCCTTTTGAATCCGAAGGGTACAGCAACATAGACTCTCATATTTTTTTTCCCATGTTATTACCGAATATATTAGTGGTTTCGTCAAAGTGGCATAACAAATTTTTTGAACCCCGAATTAATTGATCGAATAAAATGAATATTAAAGTCTATGATCACTCACTGTATTACTCACAATTTTCGCCCTTACGCTGCCATGACGGAGTCGCTTGTTGACTATACAAAAATACATATTGCACTTGCTTCTTGTGAATTTCCATAAGATTCAAACATGTATATTTAATTATATTTGCTATGCTGGTCAAAAAATTATCTTTTATTGTACTTGTTTGGAAACACTTAACTCTCACCTAAAAATACATTCAACAGTGTTTTTCTGTAAAACGAGACAATCTCGTCCACATATTTAACTCGGCTTGCGTAAAAATATTTCTCTACCACTTTTTCAAACAGATCCATTATTTTCCAAGCAAAACGTTAGCATGTGGTGGCTGCTTTGGCGGTATTTTATTACTATCTTTATGTTGTATTGTATAAAGTGTAAAAGCCAGCTGCATCCACAGGTAAACTCTTCTTGGGTGCCAGATCCCCATGATCTACATCATGACATTTACTAGTTAATTAGTCTAAGTTTTATAAGAAATACCCTCTCGCTTTTATTAGCAATAACTATTAGCCTCCTGGTGCCATTTGCAGGTAAAGAGAATATATTCCATTTGATTTTATTTATAATTTAACTTGTTAAATCCGTCAAGTCCTTCATTCAAATTCACAACTTTATAGTATTTATTTATTATGTGTTGATTTTACTCTTATATATTATAGTGGATATTAAATGGGAAAAATTAAAATGTTATTAAATTTTAAGGTATGTTTAATGATATCTAAAGTTTTTCTTAGTCCATATGAAACGTATTTAAAGTGATTTATAAATAGGATTGATGGGTAAATCGTTGTTAGTTAAAATTCATTAAAAAAATAAATCTGCGGGCTGTACACTTAATGGAAAGAATGAGTGATATAAAGTATAAAAAATGCAGAGAAAATAGATGAAAACATACAATTAATTAGGGGTAACAATGAAAAAAATGCATTAAATTTTAAACAAACAAAACTTGTTGCTTACGTGAAAGAATATTACTTATAAAAGGATCAGATAGAGTACTCTAACATATCTTGAAATAATAAGTAATTCAAGAAAACCATCACTTGGATATTTTTTACAAATAATTAAAATAATTTTTACAATCACATCAAATTGATTATCTAATTCATCCATCTAAAAACTTGATATGTTATATATTATATTTTAAGATAAAAATAAAGAAAGTGATTAATAGCATCTCAATGAAATGTACATTCCGTATGTGTTTTACTTTTTTTTTTTTACAATGAAGCATACACATATTACATATTTCTTTTATCAAATAGTTAAACTGACACGTTCTTCCAATCTAATTTATGCTCATAGATGTTTCGTCAACCAGATAGGAAGGCGGATTTGAATTTTGATAACATGTTTACCTCGTTAAATATTTCCTCATGTTCTAAATCTAGGTTTCATTTTGCAATGCAAATTCCTCCTGTTCTAAAGAAAGTACTATGTATTCCCATGACACGAGCTTACAAAAAAATTCTAACCATGCCAACTAGGGATTTTCCAATCGAAAATTCGGTAACCAAATTATTTGTGTATTCACACACGTTAAATATTTCCTTCTGTTTTAAATCTAGTTTTTTTGGAGAATAGATTTTGTAAGAATAATTTTTACAGATCTCAAAACAAAACCTATGCTTTGAAAGATAATTGTGTTTGAGAAATTATTATCTTTTACGGAGTTTGAGGCAAAAAGTGAGTAGAAAAGAGAAATAAAGAAACAAGAGGAAATAGAAAATATATTATGAGAGATAACGTGATTCAATAAAAAAGTAGTATTTTCAAAACTTAATTTTAAAAAAAATGTGAGTATTTAGATAAAATTTTAATTTTACCACGAAATTTAAATTTTATGTATTTTGTCATAAAATCAGTGTTTTATGTTTGGCCTTTATGTCTTATCGGATTAAAAACCTAAATTATAGGATTTTCCAACTGAAAATTGGGGAACCAAATTATTTGTGTATTCACACACGTTAAATATTTCTTTCTGTTCTAAATCTAGATTTTGAATAATAGATTTTGTGAGAATAACTCTTACAGATTTTGAAGAAAATTTAAGTTTCGAAAGATGTTTATGTTTGGAAAGTTATTAATTTTTACGAAGTTCGAGAAAAAAGTAAGTGGAAAAGAGGAAAAAAAGAGAAAATAGAAAGTTTATTATGAGAGATAACATGATTTGATAAGAAAATATATTTTCCAAAACTTAATTTTTAACCTAAGAAAGTTTATGTATTTTATCTTAAAATTTAAATTTTAAAAAGTGAATAAGCGAGACCTTTATGTTCACTTCTGGGTTTAGTCTGAATTTACTATGAATCTTGTTCAATTAAATTCACGTGAATTTGTCTGTAGTTGGGACCATTGTAAGGACACTTATTGGATGAACAGACACGAGTCAGGAGACAATCATCACAGTGGAATCTTGTGGTTTTGTTCATATGTACGGTAGAGATCCACCCCATATCTTTGCCATTTGGGGATTACTACTTGTCGTTTTCAGCTTCGAGAATTTTTTTTGATACACAGAGAAAATTACTGATTATGGGAAAAAAAACGATTGACTGAGATGTTGCCCAGTGCGAACCCATACCATAACCCAAACCTTCATAGTTAAGACACCTGTCACCACCAGTGTCACTGCTTAGCTACTCATCAGTTTGAGATTGAAGGGATGAGACGAGAATTTAGTGGTGGTACTTAAAAACACACACGTGACAGCATTTTCCATGTCTGTCCTTTCTGTCTTATCCGGTCCCAGATGGCCGGAATATAATGGAGCCGGGGGGCCGGCGCGGCATGAACAATCCGCATCAAGCGCTCAGAGCAAGTAAGAGGAGGGAGACGAAGAGGAAGAAGATAGAAGGTGATAGTGATAAGACGACGCTGGAAGTGCATGTACAGCCAAAAGGGCGATCTATCCCAACACAATTCTGAGGCCGCCCCGTATATCCCTCTTTTAATACCTCAGTGGAGGTATTTAATTTAACCCCCTCCATTATTTCCACTCTTTCTTAATTAATACAAATTTCATACGTAAAACTCCTTTCACATTAATTTGTAGATCGCAAATTACCTTAAAAAAATTAACTTTATATGATGCTAATCTAAGCCCTAGCTCTCTCTCATGGCACGAGAAAATCATCTTTCCTGCTAGCCAATAATGGGTCCGTTTGGTAAAGCGGTGAGATAAGTAACTTATTCATACAAGTACTTATGGAGAAGTGCGATTGGAAAATAAGTCAGATTGTAAAAGTGATTTGTGTTTGGGAAAGCGGTGGAAGAAGTGACTTATTTGTAGAAGTGAATGCGTTTGGAAACACGTTTGAATAAGTGACTTATTTACAAAATTAAAAATATGAACCATGAAAATTAAATGCTAGAGAATGATCAAATTCCTAAACCCATTTATTTTATTTTGATTTGTTTTATCTTATTTTATATTGTTTTATTATTATTTGGTTAGGTTATTATATATATATATAAGGCCAACACGCACAGAAAGGGACGGCCACATATTCATTGATCTTCAAAACACGCCGCCACAATCCCTAATTCCATTCACGCCGCGACACACCTGGAGCAATTTCATTCATCGCACGACTCACGTTCACACATCTCTCCATCGTCGTCGCTGTGTTGCTGCCCTATTCTGTTGCTTCGACTTCGTTCATTCGTATTGCCGTCAACATCGAACCCAACATTACCCGCATCTCCAATGGCAATACCTCCCCCATCCTCTATTCCAAACCCATCTCCGAGTTCTCACAAGGTCCCACCCTCAAATGAATTCTAATTCAATTCCCCTGTTTTTACAGTTTCAAAAATCTCGATCCTCAACGTTTTGGTCTCTCTTTGATTTTGCAGTTCTGGGACTTCCGGTGGAGAGAGGAAGCTAACGCCGATGATCGAAGAGGAGCTCAGAAGAAGATCGTTAGGTGAAGGTTAGAATAACGGTTAGGAAAGTAAATTAACATTAAGCTGAAGGAGATGGAAGCATAGACAGTTTGCAGGATTTATTGCTGAAGGAGAGAGCCGTTGGAATTTACGAAGAAAAGCGGCATGTGAGGAGAAAAGCTCCAATTTTCAGCTTATGCCCATAAGTGGCTTCTGGACACAAGTTGCTCACCGGAAGAAGCTAAGCCAAACGGGGCAAAAATTGGAGTAGTGACTCAAAAGGACTTATTGCACTGTATACCGCACGGTAGAGCCCTCTATCGCTGCGCCAAACACACCCAATGTTGCTTTTAAATACGTGTGGTATAGCCATATATCTCCTTCCCCATTAGGTTGAAGGGGTACGGCCTTGTGTTTATTGGTTGGAGGGATTGGTGCACATTAATTACATTATTGCTATTAACCAAAATGGGTCATCCTCATCCTACAAGTAGACCTTTTTCACTCTTTAATTTGAGGGAAAGAAGAGATTGAGGTTGAACGGACGTCCCAGTCCACTCTCATCGTCTCCGATACCTTCGAGATGAGGCGTCAGAAGAAGAGTCTGTTATGTACTCCTTGTATACCACGTATGTGGATGGGACATGAGTGAGACTTGGGACTTCGTTTTTGAAAATGACTTTTGGAAATTTTGAGATAATATTTAGATTTTAAAAGAATATCTTTTACGGATTTTAAGTCAAAATTTAGATTTTGAAAAGGTGATTGTATCCGGGAAATTATTGACTTTTACGGAGTTTGAGGCAAAAAGTAAGTACGCAGGAAAAGAGAGAAAGAAAAAAAGGAAAGATAAAATTTATTATGAGAGAGTGTGTAATTTGATAAGAAAATAACTTTTCAAAATCCATATTTCAAACATAAGTTTTGTCTTCATAGTAAGTTTTGTAAAAAAGTAAGTACTTAAAATCTAAATTTTAGGGTAAAACTTAGTTTTCCCAGTCAAACCAGACTTTGTATTATTGAGAATTAGGGTAATATTACAATAAGGGATTTTTGAGTAATTTCCTTTTATTTCTGCGATAACAAAAACAATAGTCTTGCGACACGATGTATTCCTAGCTAGTTTTCTGCGTTGAATCTCCTGTTCGTTTTATTATGCAAGAGGAGTCGTAAGAAATTTAATGATAATTAAATATTTTGTTGGACGTTTGTAATCGTCATTTTCAACTATAGATAGATCTAATTAACTTAGACTGTTAGCAATTTCAAGAAGAAACGTTTTGGTATTTCTTCTTCTTCTTTTTTTTTTGGTGAAGTTGTTTTGGTATTTCTTTAAAGCGTATGTGCATTAGGCCACAACACGTATTTGAATATATTCTCTACAACAACCTTTAATTTGATAACGTCAAACACTACTTGCTTGCAACAATTAGAGGTCCTCTTGGTGTAACAACAACACGACAAGGCTTTCATCTTTCGAACCCTTCCCATTAGATCAAAAGCCAACATTCTTAAGAGAGTTCACTTCTGATTGTTGACAATCACATGTCAGGATTATTACTTTATAATTCAAAAAATACTGTGCCCGTCTGGAAAAGTGGTGGAGAAGTGCTTTTACGGTTTACGAGATAAATATGTGAAGAAGATTATCTCGATTTACGGAAAAATACTATTGAATGTGCGTTTGGGGAGCTCAAATGCTTTTCCAAACAAGCACCCTATATCATGAGTTGATAACATTAATTATATTAATTCGTCAAATCCTTTTTTGCCCTATATATATATGTATTAAAGTATAAGCATTGCACAGCTGATCAGCGAAACTAATACAGGAAGTTTGAGCTGTCACTATAAATTAAATACTGTTTACTTTCTTCTTAGATATAATTTACTTTATATAGAAAAATCTTGATCAACTATACAGGTAAGGTGAAGAGTTATGAAAAGTTATCATACTTAATCCAAAATATAAATTACTTTTGATCAAGTTAGCGTAACTAAATAATCATTAATTATTAAATCTGTGTTAAATTAATTTTTTTTTCAATGTTACCACGTTTTAAAAGTGAGGTGCTGATAAAGAGGATGAACCACGTTTTAAAAGTTACCTATATTAAAAGTGAGGTGTTAAATTAATTATTAAATCTTGAATTTTATTTTTTAGTTTTCAAACAAAGTTGACAATGACTCAACAGCCCCTCCTAAGTTCTGTTAAAATGGCTGGAAGTGACTTGTAAAGTGAGTTAGGGTGAGTATTGATTTTGAGCATTGTATGCTTAAATTACTAAACCCTTTTGTGGCAAGTAATTGAATAAATAATATATTATTACTCAAAATAAAAATTATGTAGTTTTTTTTTCAAAATTGTATATAGATTGCTACAATTAGTTATCTTTTGGTGCAAGAATTTTAGTGGTTAGGCATAAATGCAAAATCACAATTCAATTGACAGAAAACCAACCTCATATTTAATGAGTTGGCTTTTTTAAAAAAAATTACTCTATATAAGTAAAGTTATAAAATTTTAACAAAAAAATATAGGATAAAAGAGCAAACAAAAAAAAGTAATTAAGAACTTTAATCCCACTTATTTATTTACCATAAGTTTAGTTGCATGAACTCTAAAGTCGGAATTGGACAATCGTCATGTACCACAAGTCACAAAGGTATATTACTCGTTTGGTATACTGAAATTGATTTTAATGGAGATGGAGATGAAGATTTTAGATATAGATATGAAAAAAAAGGAGGGGCCAAAAAATTAATTCCATGGAATTGAATACAATTCTATGGGTTACATCATGGAAATCATTTCTACCTATTTTGAATTCCATTTCCATATCCATTTCCAATTTCACTTTCTAATTTCACCATACCAAACATAGGAAATGAATTACATTTTCAATTCCACGTAATGTTGTCAATGGGACCTCAGAATCAATATTTTTCTTTTTGGGACCATTTATTAAATAAATCCCTTATTTGGGATCTCCCAATAAATTTCCCAAAAATAATACATTTAAATTTAAATGATATTGTATAAAATAAAAATTATAAAAATACTATGAAAAAACTGTTAATTTTAACGGCAATATTAATTACAGGGGAGTTGGTATATAGATAAAACATGAAACATTAATGTCCTTAGATTTCTTTTATTCAACTTTAAGGTTCTTAAATTAACCTTTTCAAAGTCAAATATATCATGTGCCCTAACTTAAAGTTCATTTGCTTTTATGTATTTTAACCTTTATAATTTAAAATATTATTTATAAAGTTTAAATTATATATATTGACCAAAGCAAATATAGTGGTACTGGTGACAGAGATTCAAAATGTAAAGGAAAACAATTATTTTAAAAAAATAAACAGCAAATCCATATTTTTAAAACAAATTCGAATGAATCAAACATTTATTTTTCTTCTCCTCAATTTTAATCGATTTTTTAGTATGCAGTAAATATCTTATTATTTCTGTAAATAGCAATAAATAGTTGTTTTTAAGAAAACGTTTGTTTAACGTAACCCACGTTAAACAAATACACAAACCGTCTTAAACCAATATGAGTTCTTATGTCACGTTACGTAAACAATCATCTATTTGCCATTCCATTGCTCCAATCCACAGGATAGCACAATTAATTTCGTCAATGAATACTTATTTAACCTACCGTATTCAATAAGAGCACAAGTGAGTAAATATTTTAATTTAGAATATACTTATTAAGTTAATTGTGACATCTTTACTTTTGTAAACTAATTAAAACAATTTTGGCAGCATGGGACTGCAAATAAAACCTATATTGTAGATCATATAGAGTAACTCTCTTTCAGTTTTGGCAGCATGGGACTGCATAATTTATGCTCATGTTCACAGTCATAATGTTAAATGATAATACTCTTTCCATCGTTAATAATATATGATATAATTAAAGAAGTTGATTCTAAGTTGATAATATATTTTTAACTTCTACTAAAGTTTTCCAAATTACCCCTCGATCGTTTGGGAGCTATTTTCTAAATTTAGGTTTTATTGTAAAATCTAGGCTTTACCTCAAATTTAGAGTTTGTTTAAGTACTCACATTTTTTAAACACATAGATTTTATAATAAAACACCTAGGTTTGAAACCTAAATTTTTTTAAAAAATAATTTTCTTATCAAATAACATTTTCTCATAATAAATCTCCTTTTCATCTTTTTTCTTTTTTCCATTTTTTACTTATTTTTTATCTCGAACTCTATAAAGGCCAATAATTTCTCAAACGCAATCACCTTTCAAAATTTAGGTTTTACCTCGAAATCAGAAAAAAATTATTCTCTTAAAATCTATTTTTCAAAATTTAAATTTTAATTTTAAACTCCGTAAAAATTATTTTTAAACGGATTTCAAACGATCGGTTGGGCTATGTGTGGTTGGAAAGTTTTTTATAAATACAAATGATTTCAGGGACTTGTAAAATTGGGGTGTACTACATACAATTTTGAGAAGCTAACCAGAGTTAAGGCTGGGTGTTAGGTGGGCATGGAGGAGAGTGGGTTGGTAGACGATGGTTGAGTGCTCTACTGCTCTCTTGGCTACTCCCTTCATTCCCCAGTACCCGATATAACCCCTCCCCCTCCCTCCCACGCTTTTCCAGAGTCTCTCTCTCAACTCCCAACTACTTCACACCCACCAACCCCCGCCCTGAGAGACTCTCTGCTTCATCTTCTTCCTCGCTTCCTCTTCCTCTCCATCACCAACCTCTTTCGTTCTTCCTCACCTACAATTCTCTCATCACACCCTCTTCCTCTCCTTCATCGTAGTGGTCCTTCTTGTCATTGTTATATAATTCTGTAACATCTTTCTGCAGTTTCGTACCTTCAAGCAGGACCATCATGCAGCCTTCCACCTCCGTCAAGGCTATCTCGCCTTTCGATCTGATGTCTGCCATAATCAAGGGCAAGGTGGACCCCTCCAATGTCTCCTTAGACGCTGCTGGTGATGTTGCCACCATGCTTTTGGAGAATCGCGAGTTCGTCATGTTCTTGACGACTTTCGTGGCTGTTTTGATTGGCTGTGTGGTTGTCTTGTTGTGGCGGAGATCTTGCGGTCAGAAGGTCGAGCCCGTCAAGCCTCCTAAGCCGGTGATTGTTGAGGAGGAGGAGGCTGGTAAGAAGACGGTCACTATCCTCTTCGGTACGCAGACTGGTACGGCAGAAGGTTTCTCAAAGGTAGGCTCCGTCAATTTTGTGCATGATTAAGCTACCTGAATGTGTCTAGGCTATGAACTCGTGAGCTTTTGCTGATTGTGCTTATAATTGGGCTCGTTTGGTGTTGTGAGCAGGCGCTTGTTGAAGAGGCCAAAGTGCGGTACGAGAAGGTGACGTTTAAAGCCATTGATTTGGTATTATTCTTTCTCTAGTGATTATAGTGTCCTTTATTTCTTTTTTTCTTTTTATCGGTGTTGGTTTGTTTGGTATTTTTACTCTATGCTTAAGTTTATGTTATCGATGAGCAGGAACATTACGCAGACGATGACGATGAATTCGAGGAAAAAATGAAAAAGGAGACGCTGGTTTTTTTCTTGTTGGCCACGTAGGTTTCCGAAACTATTCCCAGCTCTATCTTTTTTGTAATGCTTTTGGAAAGTTTCTGATGGTAATTTGATCTTTTGTCCATGGTATAGATATGGTGATGGTGAACCAACCGACAATGCTGCAAGATTTTA
>JANTPZ010017924.1:0-10434 GCA_025593235.1 Vachellia pachyceras | reverse complement strand
GAGATAGAACATATATTTCTTTTGTTTGATTCTGAATTAGTATGGGGCAAGATATGTTTATTAAGTCTTCAAGTACAATTAATGCAACCTGGGTAAGTTATTCAAACATGTTTTAGTTATTTTATTCAAAGTCTTTGAATATAAGAAGATGGATGAGATGTAGATTGTTTGATTATTCTGTTCATATTAGTTTATTTGAATTTGTGTTTTGCCATTGATTACTTCTCTTGGATAGTCTCGTCGGATTACATAATATGTACAACAACCATTGACTTCGACAACTATTCGTAAAATGTTTCATTCTATAATTAATTTCTTAATAGTAGATTTATCCCCAATTCACCTTAAAAAATTAATCACAAAAAAATTTCACAAATAAACAGCATGACAAGTTTTATTATAAAAATGATAATAAATTTAATTTCCTTACTTGTTATTACAATTTTTTCGACCATTCTTCTTCTTCTTGGCTTCATAGTGATTTTCCCTAGATGATAGAGTTAACCATATCTTCAAGTTCAAATAACGTTTACAGAAATATTTAAAAATCATTTACTAATAATATCCTCGTATCAGTAACACAATTTAAACCCATAATAATATATATCACAAACCAATCCCTTACCAAATAATCTAATACTTTTTTCTTAATGAGTCAATCACTTACCAAACAAACTAATACTTTTGTCTTAACATTGAAACTCGCTTAAAAAACATTAAAAGGATATACAATACATGCGATACCTGAAAAGAGCCATACAATACATGCGAGATCTGAAAAGAGCCATATTTACAAGTTATTTAATTAAAATTTATACTACCTGGCCTCCAGTTATTATTATGACTTAGTTGTGCATTTAATTTGGTTATAAATATAGCATCTCCATCTACTTTATATTTCAATTTTATAATATTATTTCAAGTATTTTATTGATTGCTCATATAAAGGGATTTCAATTTAGGGGTAGTTCTAACGAAAGAGATAAGTACTTTAAGAAAATCAAATAATATTTGTTACAAATAATTAATTTAACTAATTTTTTAATGTGTTCAATCTAATCTAACATATTTAGTTTTAAAAAATGTTTATAAGATTATGAGACCAAAATAGAATTTTGCGTAAAAATAGAAAAGTCAAAAGTATACTTTCGCCTGTTTCAATATAAAAAATAATGATAATTACAATTATTATAAATAAAATACCTTTGATTAAACGAAAAGGACATATAATGGAAATAATTAAGTAGGAAACTTGAAATCAAACCTATTCATTAATAAGCTGCCATTGGTAGGAAAAGAATAATGAACTTGTGAGGAGATGCCAACGTCCCAATACTGATAATTACAAGATTTTCAAATAAACATAATGTTTAATTTGATTTGAAGAAAAGAGAATCCAGAGAGGGATCAAACATTGACGCAATCGCAAATTGGTGCTTAAGTCTATATATTGCTTAATCGTGTTGGTGTCTCAAAGGTACGTGAAAAAAAATTAATTTACAGCTAAAATAGAATATTAATGTATAAATAGTATATAATTCAACAAATTTATTAAAGCACAAATACAATGGATTACTGGGTCCGTTTGGAAACGTGTTAAAAAAGTACTTTTAACGCAAGCCGAGGTAAATATGTGGAGAAGATTGTCTCGTTTTACGGAAAAACACTGTTGAACGTATTTTTTGGGGTAAGAGTTAAGTGTTTCCAAACAAACACACTGTCTTTTTAACCTAGGTCGGAAGTGAGATAACTTTTAAAAAACAAAGAATTAAGGTATTTCAAATGTCATAGTAAATGTAACACATCCTTAGTCCTGCCTATCCCTTCATTCTTAATATAAAATCTTAGTTAGCTTTTTCATTAGATTAAAAAAAGCTAATTAACATATATATTTATTATTTTTATGTTAATTTGTCTCACTTATAATATAATATATAATTTAATAATACATATAAATATTTTAAAATATATGCTATAATTAAGTAATTTATTTAGTTTTTTTAATCTCCACGAAAATTTCAACTTATTCAAATATCAATGACTTGACTTGAAGTAGTATAAAATTCAATTAACTAATTTAGAAAATAAAAAATTTAAATTAATTAATCATATATGTGTTCTATTTAAAATACTTACATGTAATAATCTATCATGAGATTATATCTTAGTTTATAAGTCATATAAATTTATTTCGACAAATAATAAAAATATATACTTTGAAATAATTTATTTGATTAATTTAATCTTTTTAAAGTAACATTTTTCAGATTATTCAAATATTTGTTATATTAAAAAATGAGATTAGTATATATAATTGAGTCAGCGAATGACTCAAAATCTAAAGCATGCAATGTGAGAGAGAGGCATTACCATCCCAATTAAATTTTGCGTTTTTAGTCTTTTACGGTGTTACCTGCTCTGTCCATAGCTGATACCATTTAACGTTGTTTTGACTAAATAATAGTTCAGCGTCACTTTTCAAACCATGGTGTTGACTCAAGCCTTGGTTTGAAAAGTAGATGGCCATACACTTCACAGAATTTTAAAATGGTTTTCCATCCTGTATTAGTCACCCAATTAAACATTCTTTTTTTGGTAAGAAAACTATAGCTCGAAGGTTGAAAATCATAATTTTTCAAAAGTTATTTTTTTATTTTTTAGAATTTATTCTCTAAAATCACTTTTATTACTTCTTCTCTAAAAATTATTCTCTGAAAGCTAGTCAAATATAGCTTAAGCATGCTGAATTTGATTTGAACTGTGAAGGCCAAATATCAAATATTCTTGTAGAAAATAGTTCCTGTTACAGATATTATATTAAATGGTTTAGCGTTCGAAATAAATTGTCTTTCTTATTTTACCCCTGCTAAGTATAATGCATTTGAATAATAAAGATATAGTATTAGGAAAGAAAAAAAATGTATAGTTAAATAGATTATTATAATGTATTTTTTTTTTGAAAATATAACATTAATTATTCATAAAAGTTTGTAATATTGCTTATATTTATACAAAAAGGCTTCTTCCATTTTATTGCATCTACTTTCTCCCGTCCTAGAGGTACGATCTCGTTTGTAGCCAATATTATATTTTCTTAATTATGATTACTTGTTTAGAATTCCTTTAAATTTGTTCGGGCTATCCCCCTACTAATGGATAACCATGATCCTCTCCTCCTTATTGGCTAATATAATCCTAAATTGTCCTTTGAGATGAATTAAAAATACTATATTTAATATCATTTAAAGAGCCGAACTAACAATTTTCTAAAACTATTTACTTTTTATTTCAACATAGAAGGCATAATAATTAATCGGTTGATTATGGGTGTGACATAACTTATAAGGCATAGATAGACCCATAGACCCTACATCTATTTAGACTTTAGACCTACATAAAAGCTGTAATATGATTTCCTAATAAACTCCAAATTCACTTTCTTTTTCATCAATTCTTAATCTCTAGATTTTCTAATAAACTACTTTTTTTTACTAAAGCAAAAATTTGTTTTTATTAAACACAATTCTATTCAATATGCTGTTGATACATTGTGCCAGTTTGGAAAAGCGGTAGAAAAGTAGTTTTACGCAAGTCGAGATAAATATGTGGAGAAGATTATCTCATTTTACAGAAAAACACTGTTAAATATGTGTTTGACTTTTCTAAACACTCCGACAAACAATGCCTCCATAGAAGTATCATTCATTAGTTCTTGAGCTTGGGTTCTGGCCCTGAAAAGTTGAGTAGCGACCATATTCTAGATTGGCCTTTACGCCCAAAACAATCACATATTCTAGATTGGCCTTTATGCCCAATATTGAGAACCCAAAACAAACACATAACCTTTATGGGCCGAAGACTTAAGAAAGACAGTGCTTTTTTTTCTCTCTCTCCTATAATCCATTAATGTTGGAAGCTTGTAGCCTTGTAAAAAAAAAAAAAGGGAAGTGATTGACATGGATACCACAAATCGTTTTAGATGTTGTTTAAAAACCCATTTTAAAATTTAGATTTAGTTTCAAAATCTAGATTTTACTTTAAAACTGAGATTTTTTCCAAGCAAACATTTTTTCCTCAAAAGCTATTTTGGTTAAAAACCTCAGTTTGAAACCTAGGTTTTGGGCTTGTTTGGATAGTCTGTTAAGAGAACAAACACAGATTCCGGGGTAAATATGTGAGAGAAATTTTGTCTCGGTAAACACAGGAATGCCTTCTGGGGAGGCAAATGACCTCCCGAAACAAACCATTTATCTTTCCTACTTTTTCCTCCTTTTTCTACTTTTTCATCTTTCCTTTTTCCTATTTTTTTCGTTCCCATTCCTCTTCCCTACTTTTTTCTTCTTTCTCATTCATCTTGCCTAATTTTTCTTTCTTTCTCTTTCCTTTTTTCTACCTTTTCTCTCTTCTCTTTCCTACTTTTCATTTTTTCTCTTTCCTATTTCCTACCCACTTTTTTGCCTCGGAATCCGTAAAAGCTAATAACTTCCCAAACATAAATCACTTTTCAAAACCTAAATTTTGCCTCGAAATCTGTAAAAACTATTTTCCAAAATCTATTTTCTAAAACCTATGTTTTATTTTAGAATCTGTAAAAGCTATCTTAAAAATTATATTCAAACAAACTCTTGATTCTATTTAAAAGGGGTATCGAGTTCAAATTCCAAAGTATGTCGGATTTGGATGAAGTTGGAACAAATCTTTAATGAATCTGGCTAGCAATCAAAAATAAAATTCAGTATCTATTTATCTAACATTCTCTTCGTCTCTTACACATGTATTAAACTTCTAATACAATCACGATGAAAAGGCTTAATTAATTCCACCTCGGTTCTTTTAAGAGAGAGATATTTTTTACCAACAAGGAGGATTGGCAATCAGACCACAAGTTAAACCGTTTTTAAGGGTTGGTTTGGCAACTACATTTGAAATCTAGATTTGGTTTCAAAATTTAGGTTTTACTTTAAAATCGAGGTTTTGTCTAAGTAAAATTTTTTTTTCTAAAATCTATTTTGATTACAAAATCTCAGTTTGAAACCTAAGCTTTCTTTTTCCTACTTTTTCCTCCTTCCTCCTTACTACTTTTTCTCTATTTCCCTTTCTTACTTTCATCTTTCCTACCCACTTTTTTGCCTCGGAATCCGTAAAAGCTAATAACTTCTCAAATATAAATCACCTTTCAAAACCTAGGTTTTGCCTCGGAATCTGTAAAAACAATTTTCAACCTTACATCGAAACAAGCTCTAAGCTAAAAACAAAGGTTTAGGCCCGTTTGGTAAAGAGGTGGAGAAGTACTTTTATACAAACTAATATAAATATATGAAGGAGATTTTCTCGATTTGAAAAAATCATTATTGAACATGCTTTCAAGGTAAAAAAGTTTACCCAAACACCCACCTAAACAAATAAAATTGAAACAGACCCAAAAATATAAAGTAACTGCATAAGACCAAAACCAAGGGGATAAATCAAAGCAACGAAAACTTATAGCAATAAGAATTAGATATGATTTATTCTTTGCCCCAAAAAAAAAGGAATTAGGTATGATTTTATTTTAGTTTTAAATATAAGCATTTAATTTACTTTGCCAATCAAATATGCAACCCTTTTTCAAAATATCTCAATTAATAAAGATGGTTACAATACATATAATTAAAGAGATTACATGTTTTTTTTATAATGACTAGATAGCATTAACTCATAAGAAGAGTACAAACAGGCTTACAGAGCCCCTAAACAATATTGCCACCTACGCCCCAGGTATTAGGAGGTGGGTGAGCTAATACAAGGAATTTTCCACTAATACCATGAGCTAGTTTAGCCAAGTAATCCGCATCAGTATTTTCTTCTATAGATACATGGTTTACTATGACTAGCCAATCTCTATTTAGAAGGTCCCTGGCTTCATTGACAATATCGATGAAGGGATGATTCATTGAGCATCCCCTAAGCATTAAGTTAATTGCCTCAATAGAATCAGACTTTACCTTTATCATACGAATACCTCTACTCCAACAAAGGTAAAGACCATGTATGATGCCTATTAACTCTGCAATCGCTGACGGTACATTCGTGAGCTTGCAACTATACCCTTTCACCCAGCTTCCATCCTCTCCCCTGATAATGCCTCCGCAGCCGCATCTTCTTGATCTGAGTACAGAAGCGTCCGTTTCCAAACTATGGAAGCCTCCTCTATTGGTGTTGCTGTAATGCATCTCTCCCCTAGTTCTATTATAAAGAGTACACCTGATCTTGAGATCCTGATCTAGGCAAGCACGAAAGAAGCTGGAATTGGGATTGAAGGCCTCATCCTCTTCTTCTATACCAAACAACTTTTTACGTCTATTCACCCAAATATCCCAACAAGTGTATCCAAACAAGATAGACCATTGCACTTTCTTTGTAGACATCTTACCCACCTCATTACTAAGATTCTAGCGAACCCATTCTACTCCCTGCAAAGATGAGAAAATAGCCCATTTAGAGGGATGTACAATTGCTAACCACCTCTCTCGGACTTTCTAATAGTCCCTTAAAAGGTGCATATCATCCTCTTCAGTAACTCGAAAGAATAATTGGATGAAGTACACACGGGGTCTTGGAAACTATTTTACGGTTGCATGTGTATGAGATTGGTGAGATTTCAAAGCAGGACACTTTCACCACCAAGGAGATGAAATGTGAAAAGGTTACACCTTTTAATGAATTAATAGATCTAAAGTATACTTTTAATCATTTATGTTTTGATCAGGTTTTATTTTAATCTTTTAAGTTAAAAAGTACACTTTTAGTCCCTCAAACTTAACGCCGTTAGTTTTTTTAATAAAAATTGCTGACTTATCAAATTTAATTGATTATTGTACAATAAAAAAGTTGATAAAATATACTTACATTTTAATTTTAATTTAATAATATAATAAATTTGATATTTTAAATTATGTAAAATAAAAAAGATTTAAAAAATAGTGTTAAATTAGATGAGTTAGCAATTTCTGTTAAGATAAACTAACGGCGTTAAATTTGAGGACAAAAAATGTACTTTTTAAATTTAAATAACTAAAATAAAATTTGACGCAAACATAAAGGATTAAAAATATACCTTAGTCAAAATATAAATAAGAATCCATTTTTGGACACGCAATCCTGGGAACATGTCTGCAACAAATTCCCAAGCTACAGGAATGGCGATAGCACCGTGGAAGCAGCTTCTGATCAACGCTTTAGAATCCAACGCTCACCTAAAGCATTCTACGTTCTTCCAGCTCGTACGTGCCCTTTTGGTTCTCCTCTGTTCCCATCGGCTTGCTGTTTGATGAACAAATACATCATCGTTTTCTGTGTTTCAGGCAACGATTGGAATTAATGGAAGACCTTCGAATCGCACAGTTGTTTTCAGGTTCTGTTCAGTAACTCACTCTTTATTTTGCTCGTTTGATGTTATTATGATATGTGGCCTATTTTGAGGCTTGCAGAGGATTCCAAGACAACACTGATAAGATCCAAATAAATACTGATGCCCGCAGTCGCAAGGTTATTATGCGTCTTTTATGCTCATCCTATTTTAAGATCTAGAAATTTTGTTCTCCAATATTTTTCCCCTCGGGGTAGAGTCATAATTTTGAAGGCGCTTTTTGTTTTAGCACCTCTCAATCTAAAATTAGTGAATTTACAAGTTATTAGGTGAAAGTATAAGCTCATTACCAGTTAGTTTATATCAAGCGCTTCAAAGATATTAGAAACATGGGCATGCAATAAGCTTCTTTTATGGACTAACTCGTTTAGAGATTACCCTTTTGGGAAGTCCAAGTCCGACAATTTAAGGAACTGGATTTCCTGTTTGTTTGGAATTTTGTTGCTGTTATTGGCTTCTGATTGCATGATGCAAATTTAATGTCTGGTTAATTACTATTTCCTGACTGATTTGTTTCTGTATCATAGTTGCTGCTGGCATGACACTTTGTTCTATGTTTTGTATTTTATTGAAAATTCACTGATTTGGATTTCTCTGTTGCTTTACAATACAGATTGAAGAGCTTAATCTTTGTTCATCTGGCGAGGTAATCTATCTCTAAGGCACCTTTTTACTTATTTCCTTTACCTTAATGAAGAAGGGGCACAAACAAAGAAAGGGTTCATATTGTAGTATGCTTAGGAGTGAAGGTGAGAGGAGTGAAAATGGGAGATGCATTCTAAAAGCTTTAGTCATAGACATGCCATGCCGATTTTCATTCAATTGTCAATTCTCTTTTCACTCCTGCTGAGTACACCGTCAGTCTAAATGTTGTTTTTCTTTTTCTAGATATGTTGGTATTTCACAGATTCCTGGGAGCAATTCCGGATAAATGGACAAATAGATGTCATTGATGGATTGAATCCTAGCCCTTCAAAACTTCAGGTTTGATGGGGATTTTTTTTGGCGATGCTTTGGTCATATCTTGTGTAATTTGTTCATCAAGTCATTTGTGACTCCTTTTCGAGCAACGTAAATGGACATTTTCTTTATTCATAGTTTCATACATCATTAGAATGAAGAGGAGATTCACTGAGAATTTCCTCCTTTAGAATGTTTAATTATCAATTTCTATATAGCTGTTGCAAAGATTCACTGTGAAGTTGTTATCTAATTCATATAAATATGTTGTGCCTCAGTCATATCACATCACAGATCTTTTTCCGTTTTCCTAAAGTTTGAGTACTATATTTACATATTATCTTCCCCTCAATTTATTGATGCTCAATGCAGCAAAGACAGAAGTCCTGGTTTGCAAGTTCACTGAGATCAAGGTTGCAGTATTTGGGGCCAAACCCAGGCCTTCCCTGTCTAAATGATCAAAAACAGCCAGCAACATCTCTAGATCCGTCTACTGGTCCAGTTGATGCTTTTTGTTTGCTGATTCTAGACCCAGATCAGGTTGTGATATCTCTTAGAGTCTGGGATCATTCATAGCTTTTCCCCACACATAGTTGTCACTTTGGCTTCCTTAATTTACAGGTTGATTACTTGAATTTGAAGAGTAATTTGAGGCTAACATATAAATCAAGTGTCACTGCTACTGCAGAGAAATGCTGGAGTGTGGAGAAGGTCAATGCATAACATCGTCTTTGATAGGATACCAGAGGAGGAATAGGCAAACGGTTATTTGAGTTTGACTCTCATCAGTATTTTTTATGCAAGTTCTAAAGAGAAGTTGCATGATCTAAAGTATAGGAGAGAGGTCCACAGGAAATTGTCCATCAGATTCTCTTGGTATTATAGCACCATGTGTGCTATATCAGGGCTCTTAATTCACGTTCTTTAGGTTTCTGAAGTCTGAATGATTGAAATTTGTACTTATCTGTTGAATACAAAAGCTAATGATATTAGATGCAAATTAGTCCAACTACAACATTTTCTGCAAATGAGTATCTTATTGAGAATTAGAATACGGTGAAACCTAAGAAACAAATTTGCTGGAAATTCCTACTAAGGGAACTTTTTTCTTTTCGCACTTCAACTGTGAAGTAGAGCATCAATTTGAAGAAGCTGTGAGCTGAAAGTCCATTTATCCATCTAGGTTTTTAGGGAAGAAGCTTGCAAGCCATTTATTCATATTATCTATGAGATTTTTAATTTATTTGATATGTAGTTTCTGGCTTGCAATATGAGGTTGTCTGGCTTCTTGGGGATGAAATATTTTTATTTATTTATGATTGTATTGAAAAATAATTATTAATGGATTTGGTTGGTTGTACAATTTTTCCTCTTCGCACAATGGATTCTTCGGAACATAGTGAATGTTTTGAAATGTACAATTGAATTGAATATCTCATTTTGAAAAAAAAAAATTCAGCTGATTCTGAAGAAATTCTATTACATGATAGTTAACTTGATCTGGCTTATAAGACCTGGTTCCAAAGAACTGAGGGACCTTTCGTGGGGAAAAAGAGAACCCTTTAATCAGGTCATTTTTCTTCTTTACACCTGTTATCTCATGCTTCTTAAAGAAATAGACTAGCCCACATATTGCACACTTGGAGGCTAGAGATAAAGAATCTTCAAGATGAAGAAAGACCACAGCGTTAGTTAGTACTATTGTTAGGGTCCATTGGTAGTCTTTAACAGTGTGGCATGTCTGTGGGAGGGTGGGGTAAGGATTCCTGCTCTCCTTTTCCATTCTTCACAATAAACACCATTCCTAGTCCCCATGACTGGTGTATGTCAATGTGACAGTGCATATACCATACCCCTGCAGAAAAGGAGAAAATGTTAAAACCAAACGGCTAAAAAGGCATAAAATAGTGATTTCACATTTCTGTACCTGGATTATCAGCAACGAATCGAATTGCTGCCCATCCTCCTACTGGAACTCCAACTGTGCTCATGTATGGGGGATCCACTAAGTTGAATTGTGCAGTTTGTGGGTTATAGTTCCCTGTGCCATAACCAATGACATAAAA
>JANTPZ010017919.1:0-12090 GCA_025593235.1 Vachellia pachyceras | reverse complement strand
CCTCCAGTGCTTGTCCTGAGAAGATTTTAGAGTTTGAGGAGGAAAAAGATTGGCTTAAGAAGCAAAATGCTCAGAAGAGAAGACCAAAGAAAATTGAAACAGCACCTTCTATGGCTGAACTTGACCTTTTGAAACTCACGAATCTGTCACTGGATATGAATGTGGGAAAACATTCCAATCACAATGCCTCTGGTTCATCAGAACAGGCATTTCAAGATGAATCTGCCATGGATGAAGCTTATATGAAGAACAGAGACTTGTCGTCGTGTTCATCACATGATGAACAGATTGATTGGAATCAGAATGTGAGCAACGACAAGTGTGACAATCATCTGACCGATTCCATGGCTGATAAAAATGAGGTCACTGACTCACTGAGTCCTTCCCCACCTAAGCAGCTGTCTGCTTCCTCCAAGTGTCAACAGTCTAGTGGTGAACGTATTGAGCTGATAAATTTGAGTGACTCAGACAGTGATACATCACCTGAACATAAGAGGAAAGCGAAGGAGCTACGAATGTTTTTGGCGGGGATAAGGAATGACCTCCATTGAACTGCTCCATCTGTATTATGGTGTAACAAGTTACAATGCGTTCTTGGTGTAATTAAAATTGAAAAAAAAATTCGAATTTAAAGAGCTTGGTTAGTTTGCTGTAATTTTTATATTCAAAGCAGCTTGCAAGTCTCTCTTTTGAGCCATGATAGATTGATCAAAAGTTAAACACTATGCACGGTTTTACAAGAGATTTTTTTCTTCATACTAAAATATTAAATTTTTTTTAATATTTTCTCATTCATTAAGTTATATATAACCATTGTTGAACTTAATTAATAATTACGAAAATTTAGAGAACTAAAAGTCATATCCGCTTTAGTCATTCCAAATTGATAAATGATATTCATACTATTCAATATTTTAGAAAAAATAGTTTCTAAACAAATAATGACAAATCATAATTACTTCAAATCAAAGTCACTTTTTTTTTTTTTTGAATAGGAAACTGGAATCCATTACTTGAAGCAAAGTAGTACAACAGTTTAAGGGGTTAACAATTCTCATTTGCCAAACTCTAATCACTGATTTTTTTAAAAAAAACATTTTTTCACAGCCATGATGTAAAAGCATGGAAGTGAGACTTGATATAATTCATTTCTGGCTTGGCATAAATTGATTTCCGTTACATGACATAAATTAGACACTGATCCCAAGCAAAAGATTGAACAGCCTATAGAACATAACCCAAAAGAAAAGACTTTTAAGGCAATATATTATATGCAACGTCCATGGCTGTACGACTGCTTCTGAACCCTGCCTTAGTGTTTGTCAATGATACATCTCATATGACTTCTAAAAATTGCATTTATCTGAAAAGGCAAAGGAAGAAACTCAATCAAAACACCTTCTTGTGTTGATATTTCGAATTAGATCCTACTCCAACCACAAAAACATGAACTGGTCAGCAACGAAATGATTATCTTACCATAAAGGAAATAACTTCCTCTTGTTTTCAACAAGAAATAGGAGCCATTGTCTTAGAATCTGGAAAATAGAAGTAGAAATAGGATAAAGGGAAGAAAGAGAAGAGAAAGAGTAGGGAACAAGAGTAATTCTAGTACCAGAACCTGTAATGCCAGAGAAGAGAGAAGATGAATGAAAGGTATGTAGAGGGGGGATACTAAAATCAGAATTTGAGTTCTAGGGAAGGTTAATATCTGAATAATAACCTCACTCATTCATCCACATCCTTGACAGAATATACAAGATGACATTTATAGTTTAGGCAACATAACTGAAATTAACTTCCAATCGCTAAAAACATGGAACTGCCAATAACCTCCTATAATTTATTTTAAGATAGAAAATAACTAATCCATAAACTGCCCCTTATTCATTCTTTTTCTCCTAGAGTACACCTGAAACAGACATTGGACTCTATCACATTGAGATATCAAGTTAACAATATCTATAATGCAACAATAATTCTGAATGTTGTTTTTTAAAAAATAGGTGATTTCACCTGCTAACAATTCCCTTGCAGTGCTTCTAGCATGCTCCAAATACTGGAAGCTTTCTTCAAGATCACCCTCTTGAAATGCAGCCTTTAAGTTTGAAAAGAATTCTTTTGAAGTGCTTATGAACTCTTGACATGAACCATCTCCTAGCTGAGGCATAAGAAGCTGTGCTTCTTGCTCTTTGTCACTCACCATTGTATCCAAGAGCAGACTCTTTCCAGATCTATTATGTAATTTGCTGTTTACTACTGCCTCTAATCTGGAAGCCATAACAGTTGCTCGACTAACACAACGTGAAGGAAGCTGAAAAGCATAATGCAATCATTTTTTATTACATAGTATTCATTATATTAACAAATTTAATAATGAATCATTAAAGACCTCAGCTGACAAACCCAAATGCCAAAGCATATCCCACATACCTAGCTCATGTTTGCTAGAAAATACCGAACTACACCTATAGCATGCTGACTGACTTTCATGTTCCATATTTTATTGTGGCATAATATAGGTCCCACGTTGATTTAATCTCAAGCTCAATCTTCTTACACACACACACACAACACAACACAAGCCTTCTTTTTCATAAATGGCCTACCAGACCACTTCTCTCATTCTTTTATGTCTCACAGAAATAATCAACTTCCAAGTCAATTGCCCAAGAAGCAGCGCAAAGTAATATACAGATCAAAATTCTACCTGTGCAAGTTCCGCCACCTTAAATCCAAAACTCTTCTCTGAAATACCAGTGACAAGCTTGTAAAGGTATGTGACATCTTCATGACCTGAGTTGAAGGTTTTCCTTGTGCCATCGGGTGAGGTCAGATAGGATACATGGTAAGCAGCCACAGAACCAGGAAATTCGTTTATAATGTCAGCAACCCTTGGGAAGTGTGTGACAAAAAGGACCATGCATTTTTTCCGCAGCAGATAATGCAAAGTTGCATAAGCAATCGCCATGCCATCATGAGTACTCGTTCCTCTCCCTAGCTCATCAATGATAACAAGTGACCGTCTAGTGCAACTCTGAAGTATATGTGAAGTTTCACTTAGTTCTTCGAGGAAGGTGCTTCTCCCTAGCTGAATGCTATCGGAAGCACCCATCCGAGAGTAGATCCTGTCCATGACATGTAGTTTTGCAGATGATGCTGGGACAAATGAACCAACCTAGACATATCAGGAGGTTTCAATAAAGCAACAGCCATAGGGATGAAATTATGTCATCTACCTCAAAATATTCATATTATGAGACATGCAGGGGATCGCTGCAAAAATGTAATAGACACACATAAAATTGATTATACCTGAGCCATTAAAGCAATCAGAGCGACCTGGCGAATATAGCAACTTTTTCCTCCCATATTGGGTCCAGTAACGATCTGACAGTACTCTCTGTCTGCATGCATATCTGTATCATTTGGGACGAAATTGTCTTGTAAGGTAGTATCCAAAACCTGATGAGAAATACATCAAAATAATGAGTCTCTAGCAGTTAGCAATGGGGTAAGCCAAATTCACACAGTCAAAGTCACTCAAAATTACAAACCAATAGACATTGTTCCGTTGTTAAACTAACAATACAAGATAAAGGGTTATATGAACATCCCATAAAATATCTCATTACATAGACTTCCCTTAAAATTACACAGGCCTATCTTAAAACCATGTTATGCTATTATTTAGTATAGTTTTATTGTTTTTAATTAAAAACCCTCTATCAGGATAAAAAAGGTTAAAAGGTGAAGGATATTTTAGTTAAAAAAAATTGAAGTGTTGTATAATTATTTTTTGGTTTCAAAATAGGTCCCTGCACATTTTAGAAATAGAGGCAGGTCAATGTGATTTCAACTATTTAAGGTAGCCATTTCAGCTGCATCTCCAGTTATCAAATGAAAATCTTTTAGTCTCAAGCTCCTGTCCAACAGGGAGTCCTGCCAGAACTAACAAATGACAACCAATTTGAAAAAAGGAAAAGGACTACAAATGGTTCAATTATGATAACAAAATTTCACCAAGAACTTGATGCTATTTGATAGCTTCCTGATCAGTTAAACTAGACAACTTCATCAGTTAAGAATAAGTTCCTTCGGGCTTAGACCCAAATGCTCATACATTACTGGAGCTCTTTGCAATAATTAATAGCATCTCAATTCAATCCCATATGCCAACGTAACATTCATGAAATTTGAACTTGACAGATTGATCAAAGAGTGCCTCAGCTAAATCTGACTGGAGTGCAAAATACATATGTACACACGCATACCCACAAACCATGACAAAAGCGAGTTTGCAACTCAATCAATTTAGGTATTAATGTGCATTTTGTAAACATATTTAAAATCCATAAGATTCATACCGGATGTCGTCCAGAACAAATTTGTATCTGAGAAGGTTCATTATCATCTATGAATACTGGGCGAACATAACTCTGCCACAGATAAGTCTAGAGAGTTATGCTAACAATTCTCCACAAATATCTGGAGGCATTTGGAAAGTTCTCTGAGAACAAACCTTATTTCTTGAAAGAATGGCAAGAGAATGGAGACAATCTAGGGCAGCTAGTGCTAGAACACAAGCTTGGAACTCCACATAGTGTTTACTGAAATCCCTCAGAAAGCTATTCCAAGCAGCTCGACAGACAACAGTGAGTTCCTCTTTTGCCAACGAAAACTTGTCCAATGCAGCTAATACTTCAGGAGGGTGGTAACGGATTGTTTTCTTTGTACTATTTATCTTAACCCAGTTTGAAGGCACCTTTACATCTGTGGATAACTTTAGCCAAACAAATCACACCGATTATAATTTATTCAAGCCAAGCATTAAACTTGTGAAAGCATATGGTATTTCAAACTAACTTGTTGAGTCCAAAAGCCCGACATTAATACTCTCACGTTTGTAGAAATAAAGTATTTTAGTAATGAAGACACTTACATAATGTTAGTTCACTAAAGGACACATACCATAATCCATATAATCAATGGCCAGAAAAGGAAACAAAGATTTTAGCAGCTGGTTTTACAAAAGGGGAGGAGGGAGGAAAGAGAGGCACCAAGAGGGAAAATAAATGAAAAGAATACAAGTACAAGATAATGACAATAGGAACCTAACTATTTCTTCCATTATAAACGTGAACCACACAAATTGAGACACAGTAAACATCACATAACAGAAAATCCTACTATAGGCAAAAAATTCATTCTTCTACATATATCACCTGAACGATTAAAATATAATACAACTTCTTCTTTTTATATGAGTAAAGTGAAAAGCCAAAAACAACAAGAGAATGAACCATAAACTAACCAGAATACCAAAGTATTCTATGAACGTGTAACCAGAATCAAATTAAATACAATTAGCCGTAAGAATAAGATTGATTACCTCAATCAAATGAGTTATTCCAGAAACACTAATAAATTCCAAATTGTGCATTCCAAGCTGTTTACGGTACAAAGAAATCAAAGAATTTAATTGATCCACTGCCATCTGAAAGGCCTTACGGGCTTGGGCAACCTATTTATGGTAATAAAACCAAAATGTTCAGGATAGCACAAAATACAACTTCAAGATCAAAAGAAAGCAAACTTTAAAATGAAATTTCTCATGCAAAGCATAGACCTCGGGAAAGCCCCCATCAGATGCAATTATCAAGTTTGTTATGTCTCCCTGATAAGCAGATTCTTTGTTTATAGATGACAACATTTTTGCTGCACTGCTGATAACACTGGCAGAAGAAGCTGTCAAAATCAACTTTTTCAACAGATTTGAGTGCAACTTATTATTGTCTTCCTCATCTGTGTAAAGTTGTTGAAGCTGTTTTCCAGCAGATAAAATAGCTTGTATAACTGCAACAAACTGTAGCAGGATCATGTAACTGATTCCGGCAATCACTAACACTTTCCAGTCAATTAAAGATCTCCATAGGCAGTTTATACCCCTTGCCATTTATTACAACAAATTAAGGGTCCACCAACTTATAATAGCCAATAAACAGAATGAAAACGAACATAATGCTGGCCTACTCCCTTTTCCATCTCACTTAAAGGAAAAGTATACACACAAAGACACACAAACCAGGAAGACGGGAAAAGATTATTAAACTTCAAAATATATGAAACAAATAGCAGGTCAACAAGAAGATGCTTATTACCTCTGATGGGGTAGCAGTTTGATGAAAAATTCTTGTAATCCCACGCTGTATATCTGGTGCCCGGCCCAGATTTGTCAAAACTGAACAGAGTATGTAAGCTAACTCAGGGTGCACTACTGCTACATCAGAATCTTCCTTGACATATTTTAGATTCTTCAAACCATTACAAGAACCCATGGATGCTGCAATCTCAGACACAGCATCAAGACGGGAAGAAATCATTGTTTTATCACACAATGGATGAGTTACCTGTATCATGCACAAGTATTCAAGATATCATTCCATTTCCTTTTGTTTTCCAGTTAAACATTGAGTGGTGGTATATCAGTAACAATGTAATCAAATTACCCAGTGCCTAAGATTCCTTGAACCAAATATAGTAAGAGTATGATTCATAATCTGCAGCAAAGAGCCAGTCTCAGATCCATCGCTGTTGTTTTTCAAAACCTGAGAAGTGATAGCATAAGAAAATGATCGTATGCAGCAATCTAGAATAATTTTTGTAATTATAAAAGAGAAAAAAATCTACAGTTCTAGCATATAAAAAAGCACAAGAGGAAAACAAATAATCATCTAACGAGGCAAAAGAATAGTACACAATCATTTACAATTTGGCACCTGCTGTTCCTACCAAAGAGTAATAGTTGTTGCAAGCAGGAAGTTAGGATTCTTCATTGCCATACTTAAACATAAATTTTTTAGAATTAGTTGGTTTCAACTTGAACCAAAGAAAGAAAAGGGAATGTTATGAAATTGGGTTGATCAGGTGATATTCTCGTTGCCAATTAATCCATTTAACTTTTTCTTTTTTTTCTTTCTAACGAAATTCCTTCTTACATAATTGAGTGTTCATACCTGAAGAACCCGTTTCCCATGGTGATTGTTGTGAAAGTGCAATGGGGAGCCACTAATTATGGAAAGTTAAGTTCATTCAAGTAATAAGAAACTTTTTTTCTTTCTGATGACCTTAGGACAAAATTCTTGGCAATTTAACCAGACTGAATAATACTTATTGCAACAACCATTTATAATTGTTGACTTCTCTTGAGATAAAAAGAGAAAACAGATACAGCAAGCAAGGAAGGGGAACATATAGGCCCAGTTAGTATTAACACTATCAAGAATAGAATACAATATCTATAAGTACCTCTAGTTGTTGGAGTGTGTTGGCGGAGAGTGTCATTTCCATATTGCTTGATAAGGGCCTCAAAGAAGCTCCTATACACAATATTCTTTCAAAACCAAATTGCTTTAAATGAAGAACCGTTAATGCCAAAGCTTGGACAGCTAAATCAGGCATGTTCATGATCTCCTTTACAATTAAAAAGTAGAGATTAAATAGATGAGCTCATGAATACAAATTGCAATATTAGTACGTGTACAGCTAATATGTAAAATACCATCAAAATTGGAAAATGATTTTTTAGGGAGGAATAATTAAACAATTACAATTTGCTCAGAAAAGAGAAAGACAACAACTGTAGCAATAAATTGGGTTCATCACAAAAATATAAAATGCAAAGGTAATAAATTCTGATGATATGGTCAATGATCCAATAATTAACCAACTCTAGCAGACGAAATAATGTACCTTGATTGACAACCGACAATTTTCATGCTCATTCCCTTGCATGGGTTCTGATGGACTGTCAACATCCATGTTCTCATACAAAGATGCAACTTCAGCAAGAGCACCTCCATCGGCAAAGCAATCTCGTGAAGCATGCTCCACACGAACACTTGAGCCAGGCCCAGCATAAGCCAGCAATAACTAATGATATAAGATCTAATTACATCAGCTGATTGTCATTATAGAGAATTGATATTAATTCATTTTAATTTTTCTATATAGACTTAAACAAGTAATTGATCCAGAGTTATGATCAAATGAGGGTGATAACATCTAGTTGATAGAACTACATGATTTGAGATGAACTTCAAGATTTTGGTGATTATATAGAGCAATAACAATAAATTAGACTTGGAAATAAACTTTGAATCATGAAATCACAAAGCCACCTGGGCTACTAAGTCCAAATTACTGGGTCTAAAAGCAGGAGTTCTCTTTATAGCATAATGAAACAATATTGCAATTCTTGAAACGTGGAAAATAATGTTTCTTCTGAGACACGCAACCATACAACCTTCTTTGTTTGTTGGGAAAGTGGGTCACCAAGAAGCAACTCAGCCGGAGACAAATCTAACACTGTGGCTTCAAGTGCACTCCTTAAATAGTTATCTTTGAACTCCCCATAAACGACATCCCCAGTTGATATTTCCACCCCAATAATTGCAATTTTCACATCAAAACCACTTTCAAGTCCATGCTTTGGATTTTCTCCCAAAATGCTCTGCTCAACAACACAGGTTAGATAATTACTATCAGCTCCACGCCCTTCTTCCCCTCCACCCAGATCCTCTGCAGCCTCTAGTGTTGCCTTCGTGTACAGTGCCGATAACCCTCGACAAAATGGGCCCAACCGATTTGACCCGTGAGCTTTAATGGCTGCAGTCTCAGTCTGCCTAACCACACCGACCTTGTACCCAGCACTCACCAGCCTTCTCACATGTACGTGCAGTCGGAAAGTTGGTACGCTCGCAGTCATGAAATTATGATCCATATGAGCATATATCCCCAACTCCCTAGCCGCAACGTCAGCATCTTCGCCAAAGAATCGGTACTTGTAGCCAACTTCGACCATTAAAAGAACATCTGGGTATCTACTCTTGAGTTCCACCACTTGCTGCTCTAAAGGGGTATACTGAATCGGTTTAGACGACTGTAACTTCGGAATCCCCGCAGAAGACTCAGTAAGGTCAGAGCAAGGTTCGAGAAACCTCTGGAGGAATCTCTGGTGGAGGGAGGGGTCAGGAAGAGGAGGTATAGGGTTTTGGGTATGAGGAGAGAGTTTAGGAGTTTTGGAAGGCTTCTTCGGTGATGTTAGCTGGGAAGCGATGAGGCGTTTGGCGGGAGAGAAGCTGACAGTAGCAGAGATTTTGGGAGGAGGGGTTGGAGGGTTCGGACGAGAAGAAGAAGATGATGATGGATCAGTTGGTTTGGGCGCAAAGAAGCGGGAAATGACTTGTTGCTTTTGCTTTCCCATGTCGCGCTGGGAGGCCGAGGGGCGGAATTGGGACCGCGACTTGAGGGGCTCAGTTGCTGCGAACTGGGTAAAAGGATTCGTTGTTTTCGCGCGCTTTCTGCCTCCTCGGAAATGAAAAGGGTGCGAAAGAGGCTGCGTCCGTTTCTGCACTTTCTGCGACCATATGGACTGCGCATATTGTATTATTTATCATGATCATTCATCGACCTATAATATTAACACAATTTTTTGTGATTTTTAAGCTCCCAATATTGAGTCATCCAACGTATGCTTATATACATATGGATATATCTAACAATGATATTGTCATTTATATATGAGCAGCTTATATCTTATGAATAAACATGCATTCCACCAAATATAATAAATCCTTCAGGCAAAAAACAAAACTGAAATCCCGAGTAAAATGGTGCTAGAAGTGGTACAAATTATGGGTATATTTAGAAAATCCGTGGAGAGAAATGAGTTTACAGATTCTGATGTATTTTGCGGATTTCAAAAATGGTTTTATGGATTTCGAGATGATTTTAATAAATTTTGAGATGATTTTTACAGATTTCGAAATGATTTTATATTGAAATGTGTGTACCGCTTGAAAAATGATGTTTCCAAACAAGTACTATAAAGTTATAAGCATGGTCGCTCTTAGCAGTTTATATATGTATATAGTGATTTCTAGTGCAGTTTATATGCACGTGTGTGTACCACTTTGATATTAAACACTAAATACTAGTACATGCTCATGATACATTGATAGGGGTTGGTCCGATCGGTTGATAAGGGAAAGGTAAGGCGCCACGTACCAGTTAGGTCTTAGACTCGAATCTTGAGAAGTTCCGGCGCACTCCGGGACGACTCCGAATTAGTCTGGATCCGAAAGGATCGGAATACTGAGGTGAAATCCCATATTTTCCACTAAAAAAATAGGTCATGGTAGATGGTAGGGGGGAGTCAAGATAGGCTATGGATTATGCAAAGTATAAGAAATAAGGCAGCTTTTATGTATATAAAAATGCAACCTATATTTACCGGAACAAAGTCATTAAGGCTCTTTATGCATGAATATCAACGTATAATAAGGAATAGGCAATTAGTATAAAATAATTCGTAAGTTGAGCTATTTTTTCAATTTTGATTAATTTTACATTTTCTACCAATAATATTGCCATTGTTATACATACTGACGAAAAAAACCACTAATCGGGGAAGTTTTGGGGCGGCAAAAGCTGAAAAACACTTCGGCGCTGATTCCATCTCTATTTGGATCTTCAGGCGCCTCTTCTTTGATTCTCTTGCGCCTTCGAGAGAGACTCGCAGACGAGCAACATGGTGTCGTCTCAGGTTGTTAACACTTACCCGCTCTCCAGCTACACCTTCGGGACCAAGGAGCCCAAGATGGAGAAGGACACCTCCGTCGCTGATCGTCTCGCTCGTATGAAAGTCAAGTTAGTCCATTTTCTCCATTCCTAATCGTTTTCTATCGCCCTTTTCGGCTTAGCCTCGTCAAACTTCATAAACCCTAGAACGACCTTAACTCCTCTCTCCTAGGAATGCCCAGTTTCGATTTGCAGAGAAAGTGGATATCTCGCTTTAGAAAAATTTGCGGTCATCTTTAAACTTTGATAAATTAAGTATAAACACATCTTATGCAAGTTTTTTTTTTGGGTCAGTATGCTGGAGGCATAGTATTGGGACTAAGGTATGCTGGTGTATATTTCACTTAATTGTTTGTTGTTATTTTTTCTGTGAGGCAAGAAGTCTCTGTATTCTCTGAAGTCTTAGTTTGCTAAAATTTTGGTGAGGTCTCTCGCATACTTAATCACCCCACCCCCCCCCAAAAAAAAAACAAAATGAAACATTAGTTTTTGCGGATTTCTCAACGCTTAATGAAAAGCCAACCGTAGGAGATCTGTTCTCAGAAAGAACCTATATCGGGAGAATATGATATTCTTGAAGTTTCAGAAATGATTTTTAAGTTGCCACTTACCATGCAACCAATTCGTTAAGGTTCCTTCGAAATGAGGTTTTTGCAATAAGCAATATATCTTTATTGTATCTGCTCCTACGCTTATGTTTCAAATATAACCACTATGTTCTCAAATGTAACTATTTCTGTGCTGCAGTTACATGAAAGAAGGAATGAGGACCAGCGTGGAGGGCATCTTATTGGTATATGTTCTGTGATTTATCGCTTAATGTTTTGTCAGTATATTTGTATCCATGGTCTAAATTCCACTATGGATGTTTTGCTGTTTATGTGATTTATCGGTTATTGATATTTCCTGTGATTTATCGCTTATTGTTTTGTCAGTATATTTGCATCTATGGTTTAAATTCAACTATGGATGTTTCGCTGTATATGTTGCCCTTCTGAAGCAGCGCATGTGTAATTGCAGCATATTCCAAGGGGGGCTGCTTAACTCAATCTTTTCTGTATTTGCTTATAAAGTCATCTTGGTAATCAGATTATAGGCTGGCATCGTTGTCTGTGGGAAATGAACACTCGGTTTTGCTTTGACTGCTAGAGAAGTGTAAATTGTAAAATATTGGGCATAAACTTGATGTTGGCCTTACCTGTTCTTATAATGGGCGCTCTTTATTCTTATGCTTAATGTGCTATCATCCTGCTATTACATTCTCATCTATGGAATTACCTGGTTAGAAAAAAATTTTGTCTACTCCTTTAATAGATCTGCACTTGGCACTTTTGTCATTCTCCGGTCTCATCATATGTATTTTGCAGGTACAAGAACACAATCATCCTCACATACTTCTTTTACAAATTGGAAATACCTTCTGCAAACTTCCAGGTGGGCGTCTAAAGC
>JANTPZ010017917.1:0-11588 GCA_025593235.1 Vachellia pachyceras | reverse complement strand
TTTTATTAAATGACATATGGGTCCCTTCCTATAAGGTTTCCCATCCTCATATTACTTCTAGGGCAAATATACTTAATTTTGGAATTCACACGGAACTCCGTGCCTGAACTTTCGGCCCTTAATCTTTCTTTCTTTTTGAGCTATCTACTTCTCGTTTCTAATTCATCATCTTAATCGTCAGATTAGCCTTTATTTCATTTAGTATGAAATTATGGATATTACACTAGCCCTTTTCCGTTCCTTAAAATTCTTCCCAGATTTTCCGTAATTAATTTTCTAAGAAAATTCTTGCCCGCACCAGATACAGGGTAATTATTTTATCAAATATTTTAGGACCCAACTAAACTTTTCTCAGTTCTGGTCTTCAGCATTTGAGGACTCTTGTTACCTCGAATAATTATTTCTCAGTCTTTTAGTCCTCTAAAAATCATTAATTACATAAATGCCCTTACATTCCTTTCTCTTTCTTACTTTCCACATATTTACAAAAATGCCACTACCTTTCCTACTTCTCTCTTAATTACCAAAATGCCATCAATTTTTCTACTTTTTTTAATTCCACCCTTACCCTTGGTTGATTTTGACATTTTTTGTCAACTTTGACTTTTTGTTGACTTTTGATCTAATTACCAAAATGTCCTTATTGTTTGATGAAATTTTACATCCTAGCCTTTTTTATTCATAATGACCATTTTACCCTTATTATTTAGGCCAAATGACCGTTTTGCCCTTTAGTCATTTTTACTTAAAATTCTCAAGACTAGGGACTTAGTTAATTATGATCTTTCTTTCCTCTAAGCATTTTCCTTTATATTTTTCCTTATCTATGGGCCTTAGATCATCACATAATTTATCGGTCTAGCCTTTAGTTCAAGTTACAGAAATGCAGATATTACACATGGTTGACGAAGATGAGTTTCATATTTGGTCTAAAGGTATAAAGGAACTGGGTTAAGTGTATGAGTAGATGTTGAGGATACCTATGGCTCTTGAGATTTTTTTGTTAGAGACATAACTCCATCAAGAGTACAAAAAGGTGTGGGAGAATCATGAGTGATTGAAGAGTGACTTTCTGAAAATGGAAAATCATGTTATGAGAAAATGATATGATGAGAAATATTGGTCCAAGATAGGTACATTTTTTTGAATGGAATTGCAACTTGTGTTAGTTGTAAGGTTTAAGGCAAGGAAAGCAAGCTCACCTAAACGTTTCTAGAGCTAGATAATCACCTATCAATTATTGGTGCTAGTAGTCTACTTATAACCTAAACAGCCACCAACAATAAACTAGCATCTTTGCTTGGGCTAGGAGACTTAAACCTATTTCCACAAAGTTTCTATGCTTGCATTCAGCACGTCCATTTTGAGTTGATGTATGTACACACGATTGAGGAAAGATGACACTAGATTCACTGAGAAAATGAGAGAAAGAGCGAAACTCTCTTTCCCAATCACTTTGTAATACTTTAATCCTTTTGTTAAATTGATTATTTTTTTAATGCACCAAATTCTTCAACCTTTGTGTGCAATGGATAAATCGACGAAAAACAACTGAAATGATCAAGAATACATATGTAATATTTATATCCATTGACAGAGGAGCTCGATCAATCTTATAACCATTAGACTTTTTCCCTTTGAGTAAGACCTGTCGAGTTGGTTAGTCCTTCATAGAGCAACTCATAGAATCAAATTAAATAGTGACATTGTTTTCTTCAGTTAATTCTACAACACTAACCAAGTTTTTCTTGATATGTGGTACAACTAGAACATGTCTCATAGTGAGATTAGTATTACCATAGTTAATAGTAGTAGGGGCTTAGCGATGAACACGAAGCTTAGAACCATTTCCAACAGAAAGGTTACCTGACTCAGACGTTCTAGGTGCATCATAATGAGCTACATGATTTGTTGCTCTGTTGTCCATGTATCAATATGGAATTACTACAGTTCTAAAGTAGTGATATTTGTAGAGGTAGATGGAGTTGACAAATTATGTGATTCATCATTTCCATTGTATAATGACCATAGCGATAAAAGTATAGGATCGAAGTGTGACTCTGCCTTATGCACAATTAACACATAGGATTTCATTTGTTTGATCGTCCTCTACCTTATCCTCCTTGCTATGGTTTATAGCTATGATTTCAGGAAGCGCCATGGGCGGAAGTTTATGTCTGAAAGGAAGCACTAGAAGTGTTAATGCTGATAATAATGTTGGTGAAGGAAGCACTTACTGAGTTAATGGTGTTCAAATGTTCCAGATAACGTTCAAATGTGTGAAGTTGAGAGTGGACATCAATCTAAGAAAAATTAACTCTATTAGAAAGATAGCTGACAATGGGTGTGTGTTATGCATTAAGGCATGCTAAAGTCTGAGTGATGAGATCTACTTCAAATATAGGACTCCCAACCATAGCAAGATTTTTCGATGGACTTCATTTTGGCCATATATTGATTGATTGTGATGGAAACTTTGAAAGTGCGCCGAAGATCATATTTGAACATTGTAACTTGTGAATGTGATTGTGCACTTATCAAATTTATGACTGCTTTCCAAATCTAAGAAGAGGTTTTGCAATGCAATAATTGAGGGGTAATATATGGTGTCATAGTACCAAGAAGCCAGCTAAAGATGGTTTGATTTACTGCAATCTAATCTTCATAACTAGGATTGAGCCTGACTCCAAAATTGTCAGTAAAAACTCTTGCAGGGAAGGTTAGTGCCCAAAATGAAGCTATCCATACGATGACCTTAGAGCATTAGAAGAATGAGTGAATTCCATAGGAGAAAGTTGGATCTATCCAATTTGATGAAGACTATTGAGTAGAGGAATTGTCTTGGTTTGTACAACTGAAGAGGAAGATATTGTTGAAGAACCAAAGGAGGAAGCAGTAAGAATTGGAGAGCTAGAAGCGTTTTCCATCTAAGAGTCGAGCAGCTCTGAAGCTCTCAGTCATGATAGTAACCTAAGGCTATTGAACTCATATTTATTGTCAAAGCGAAGTACATATGTGCTGCCATAAATTACAGCCACATAATGAGTAAATATCCTAACAAAAACAGATTGAGAGGTTAGAGAGATACAACTATTTCCATCCTGTAATGCACTAATATTTAGTGGGCTTAACCATAATGTTATATACTGCAACATGTAGGAAGAGAGAGGTATTAGCAACCTGATTAGTTATCCTCTCAAACACACACCTCAAGCTTGACCTTCCTGTTATAACCGTTTCCTTAACTCGATTAATAACTCAATTTTTTTTAGAATATTAGTCATGGTAGATAAATATTTAATAAAACAATCGGATAATAAATCATTACTTTGAAATGTTTGCATTTCTACCTCAACAGATAACACAAAATATCGAATCAACAGTTTGTGCATCCACAATATAATATCATTCACTATAGAGGCATCAAGCCTTCAACCAGCCCACTTACTAGAAATAGATCCTCAAAAAAATCACGCAACTAAACAGTTAAAATCAGAGTTCGCAAAATGAGCCATATAAATGGCAATATACTTCAATCAGCACATAAAATAACAAAAGAGGCTTTAAAGAGATATGTCGAGATATCTAAGCCCCTAAAGTTCTCCCCGACACACCAGCACCAGAACTATTCCCTGAAATGTTAAGAGCAACGGGGTGAGACAACGGTCTCCGTAACCAAATTCCAACTTATCGTATATACTGACATGTACAAAAAAAATGTGTCAAGTAGGACAGAATAAGATAGAGATGCACAAAATGTTATAATTAAATCGTTTAAATCTTATTCTGTAACAAACTGGCACTTCATTAATAAATTATCCCCGTTGCGGTGCAGCCGTAGCCACCTAACGGTCGTACTCACATGGATGCAGCCGTAGCCACCCACCAATACTCAATAATCAGATATGAGCCGTTTCGGTGCAGCCGTAGCCACCTAACGGTGTTGCTCCTATGGATGTTCAATGTTGAGTGGCCACCGACTGAAGGGGATCGATCGCATCCATCGCAATCGAACACTCAACTTTCATTTGTCACCAATGAAATTCCTCGATCTGTTTGCCGATAACGCCTCTAGAGAGCTCATCCTATCCAAGTTGTTGGTGTTGAGCATTCTAAAGAACCATGAGGGAGACAATGACTATGGTTCGTATGATTCCTGTCAGGTATAGGCAATTTATCCTATCCATATTCCCATACATATTCTAAACACTTAGAGCTTATTTGGATGTGATTTTGAAAATAGCTTTTACAGATTCCGAGGCAAAACCTATGTTTTAGAGAATAGATTTTGAAAAATAGTTTTTACAGATTCCGAGGCAAAACCTAGGTTTTGAAAAGTAATTTATGTTTTGAAAGTTATTAGCTTTTACGGATTCCGAGGCAAAAAAGTGGGTAGGAAAGAAGAAAGAGGAAAGAGAAAGAATGAAAAGTAGGAAAGAGGAAAGATAAGAAAGAAAATGTAGTAAAGAGGAAAGAGAAAGAAGGAAAAAAGTAGGAAAGATGAAAGATGAAAAAATAGAAAAAAGAGAAAAAAGTAGAAAAGAGAAAACCTAGGTTTTAAATCGAGGTTTTGTAACCAAAATAGCTTTTAAGAAAAAAAATTTACTTGGACAAAACCTCGATTTTGAGGTAAAACCTAGATTTTGTAACAAAACCTAGGTTTTAGAATGGGTTTCCAAACGAGCCCTAATTAAAAGGGTTTAATACCCTTATCAAAGATCCATGCTAAGGTAATGATAAAACTGAGTATATGAAGTCTAAATGACATAAAATTTTCCAGAAAAATAATACATATTACAAACTTTAAAATGAGTTAAAGCTTACTGGATTTGGATATGTGTGCAGAAAATTATGGATGTCAAAATTATGGGAAAAATGTAAAAAAATGAAAAATAACCATATGGATAGTACATTTTCATAGATTTTTCTGTATTAATTGAGTAAGATAATGGTCAAATGAGTATTTTTTTATGTAAGGAATTGTATAAGCTTCAATTAGAGACTTGAACAACTTGATTTCAATGTTTTTACAATTAATTATGAATTTTTAAAATTGATTAAAATTTAGAAATTTACTAACCGAATAGTAACCATGAACAATAAAGTGTGAAAGCCATTGAAATTTCAATTACTTATGGAAAGTAATCAAGTGGTCAAGAGTTGATTTCTAATGGATAATAAAGTATGTTAAGAGAGATGTTACAAAATAAAGGGGTATCAAATGAAATGAAAATATTCCATGAAATTCTATAGATTAAAATTAATGACTTGTTTTTCGCTGATAAAAATTGAAAAGTTTTATCCTCAAGGACCTTATTCAAAATTAAGGTAAATTATAGCAACTTACAAATTATTGTTTCATAACAATATGTTATAATAATAATTATATTATTAGTACTATTTTCTACCTTCATTGAAGGGGAAACCAATGTAGAGACCCGGCGGCTCTCAGCGGAACCACCAGTTGGACAACAAATCTTCGGCCACATTTCACACCAAACGAAGCCAAATCCCCAAGTTCGCATGCCTCAGTATTCACGAGGCCATCAGATACTTCTAGAACATAGAGGTGAAAGAAAAATTTATTAAAATTTATTTTTTTTAAAGATCAGTTTGAAACCCCAAAAAAAAAAAATGGAAATTCCCAAATCTGAATGGAATTCTTTGCCCTAATCCAATTCCTATCTGCCGGACCCTCCGATTACGACGGTTTCCAGATCCGCTGTCCTTTGTTTATCTTCGCCGGCGGCTGAGCAACCGATACTATTTCAACTTGCTTATGAGAGAGAGAGAGAGAGAGAGTGCGAAGCTGGGAAAGCGAAGGAAAGGGAAAGAGGAAGAGCAGTTGGAAGAGATGGATAGTCCGGGGTCGGGTTCGGTTGATTGCAGCGTGGGATCGATTGTATGGGTGCGAAGGAGAAATGGGTCGTGGTGGCCTGGCCAAATACTGGGGCCTGAAGAGCTCTCGTCTTCACATCTCACATCTCCGCGATCAGGAACTCCCGTTAAGCTTCTTGGTAGGGAAGATGCGAGCGTGTAAGTATCTTTATTTGCCATTTAATTATTAGTATCACGTTTTGTGTTAAACGTAACAATTCATATCTGGTTTTCGATCCAGTAGTTTTGCGCCATGCTATTGTTTCCTGTAGAAATACGTTCTTGAAATTGTTCTCTACTTCAGAAGAAGCTAGCTTAATTTTAAATATCACCGCTTTTTGGTCCAACGTCACTGGTTTGGTGGCTAGTGGCAACAAAGTTAGTTAAGGATCGTTCTCTTTAGTTGTTGGTCAGAGGTGCAGTTAGATTCAACGCCTCAAAATTCTTGAACCTTTAGGCCATAACATGTCGAGATATATATGTATATGTATACCTGTTATGAATGTCAGGTGCACCAATGTGTCTATTATTTATCATCATTCACAGTTAATAGCATAGTAGTTCCCCTTATATGTTGGCATTTTTTAGCAGGGATTGGTACAATTTGGAAAAATCCAAGCGCGTGAGGGCATTCCGATGTGGTGAATTTGATGATTTTATAGAAAGGGCTGAATCCTCACAGGGGATGCCAATAAAGAAAAGAGAGAAATATGCTCGTCGAGAAGATGCTATTCTTCATGCTCTTGAACTTGAGAAGGAATTGTTGAAGAAGGATGGAAGATCAGGTATTATATCTGACAAAACCGATTGTGGATCATCTAATGCTGTTCAAAAGGGAATGGTTACTTCTCCAAAACATTTGGAAATGATTAGGAGAAACATTGGAATTTCCTTCAGACTCCGTCAATGATGACAGTTTACTGAGTGGGAAAGAAGACCATTCTTAAGCCATAATCTGAAGACTTGCTGGATTTTGTGTCTAAACTTGGCCTTTGAAAGAAAGCTTTCATCTTCTTTTGATCCCGATTTTTCTCACTAAATCAGGCTATTACAAGAAGTAGACTTTACTTGGGAAGAACAATTCTCGCTAATGATAAATTTTTTTTTTTTGTACTGAAGAAAGATATCAGGTTAGGGATGTGTGAATAATATAGTACAAACTAAAAAGAGGCATAAAAATTGCTTTTCTTGGCACAAATTATTAACAAGCTGAATCTAACATATTATGTACCATGCAGTTTGACATCAGTTCTGTTTATCGTTTTGTCAGGAGTTGGGCGAACAGGAGTTGATTACCAAACTAACAGGAGCAGACCTATGTACATGCCTGCAGCGTCTGGTGATTCTCTAGACTATAATGAGCCTCCATCCCATGTTGATAGGTCATCTTCCCAGTTTGGAGGAGAGGGCCCTCTTCCCAGTTCTTTGGCTGAAGAGCCTGAATCTGCTTTTATGGACGATGCTGAGTCTGGTTCCTCTGATACTGGTTCTACTGATTCTGATTCTGAGTCAGATTCTTCTGAGACAGAGCCAGACATGGATGAAGAGATGGCTTTGCTTTCAGGTTTGGTATCTGCTATATCTTTGTTTTCTACTTTTATCTTCTTAATGTGATCAATTTGTTTCATTGCCAAAATTATAGAAACGGTGCTTGTGGATTCTGACAATTCCTGTTTTATTCAAGAAGTATCGTTTCTCTTAGTCTGCATCATTTTGCACTGAAAGTTTAGTTATGCTTGTATGATTACATAGCAACCGGAGTTTGTTCTGTTGTCAATTTCTTCCAAGTTTCTGCATTTATAATTTTCTCTCTCTCTTTGTTTCTTTCATTCCTTCCTAATAACTGCTATAGCTTTGAACATGGCATTACTTTAGAGAATAGCTTAGAATTAGCTGACTACAACATTATGGGTCATTGCTTGCTCCTTTTCTTCGCTGGTTAAATCACAAATGATCTACCTTGCCTGTGTTGATTGCCCACGTTGCTAACTATCATGATTTATACATAAATTGGCTAAGGTGACCTGAATATTTTTTTAGGAGTCTTTTAAAAATCATATCTCCAAAGCTAATTCATGATGTTGAATTGCCTTTGACAATAGACATCCCTCAAATAGAATTCCATTTTTCTACAGTGCTTATTGGAATGCCAGTGTGGACTCTAGTTCATTACATTGCAATTGTGTCTGACTAGAATCCATGAGCTACAACTTGGTGTCCATAGGCTGGCTTTGCACTAACTTTCTTGCACTTTCGAAAAATTAGAATGATTCCAGTGCGCCCCAAAAGCTAGCTCGCAAGCTTGGGGAGCCCAGGTTTCATATAAATGCCAAATGAGGATTCCGTATATCTTTTTTAGTACTTAAGTGACGTGATTTGCAGTTGGGTCCCGACCAAAATTAAACGATATAATTTAAAATATAAGATACTGACAATTTTTTGAGTACTAAGATACTTGTTCACACAAAAACTTTGAAGGAATTACTTTTGACATTTTTTGTTTACTAAGCTTACTTGTTAGACTTATTTCTTTTATGATTTATAGTCTCGGATTATGTCTGTGGTCCTTTATTTCCTGTCCAGGAGTAATACGTGTAAACAAGGCTTTTTAGACATTCAAGAACAAGAAATTGAATTTGAATTGGAAGAGTATTTTCAACTCTTAACATTACAATAGGAATATTAAGATACAAAATATTTTGAAGACTGTTGTCAAATTTAAACAAACTTAGAGTGGGTCCCATGTATTGGATTGAATTCAGCTAGAGCTGCTCCATTAACATCTGGTGAACAATTCCCATGCTTTTTATATTTTTTTAATTTATATCGACATTGACAGATTAGAACTTTGAAGTTTTTATCTGATTTTCTTTTTCATTTTATTTTTTTTTTAAAATACAAGGAAGTTTAAATTATAAGTATGACTGAACCATTCCGTTATGGTGTTTAAATACTTGATTTAATCATTTATTCTAGATGCCAAAACTTTTCCTTTTACAGAATGAATGAAATTTCAAAACAAAAGTAGTCAGATTCTTTATTTATGTAGCTGTATCAATGTCTTATTTATTGGGAATGTGTGTATAATAATGACATTAAGAAATGGATGTGCTTCAGGTGCTTGGGGCTGATAAGTTGACTTTTTTGCAGTATGGTTTGTATTAAGAAAGCAACTGGTTTTGGCTGTTTGGGTTTATCCCTTTGATTTTTTTGTGGAGATGCAATCCTCCCTTCATGGCCCAGCACCTCTCGAGCTACCTTGTGTAAACTTAAATTGTAGTCCTATGCTACTTTTCTTGGGCAAGAAAAGTAGATATTTACACAAACTCCTCTCATACAAAGCCGAGAAGCACCCTTACTACTCACATATTCCCATCATCAATTCTTCCATGATGATGCCTGTTCTTCACTGAGCATATCTCAAGTCTACCTCATCATCCTCGCCTCAAGTCACATCTTGACTAGTGAAAGTACTTGCAATGTTCTCAGTCCTGAAACAGAGTGTGATGCATATAAAAGATAGGAAGGGGGAGAGAGAAGGGAAAGAGAGGGAATGGAGAGAAGGGAGAGATATATGGGTAGATGTGAGATCGAGATAGATAGATAGATAGATATTGAGAGAGAAGCTCAATTCATTATCATTCCAAGCTTCTTTACAACTAGTCCTTAGCCACCTATTTGTGGCCCTTAGATACTAATGGTAATCTCTTCTACTTAGCCCCAGCTAACTCCTAACCTCCCTCTCGTTTACTATAGTTTCATTCAGAGTGGTTCTCGGAGACCTAGCAGGATTTGTTAATTTCAATGGATGAATTGGGAAAGCTCTTTTAAATGTCCTGTTGCCAGTTTCCAAGGTCTTTACAGTTAAAAATTTACGTGTTAAGTTGAGCTCCAAATTGCTATGATTTCCTTTTATGAAGCTTACGCCACTGTGGTTTGTATGTTTTCCCTTCAATGAAATTATCTTGAACTCGTAGAAGCATACACAATATCTTTTCTATTTCCGTTTCATTTGACAAATGGCCTGTGTCAAGTACCATTGTACCAATTATCTTAATTACTACAATTAATATATTTGAAGTTGATGATGATGTATATCTGGATTTCACTTTTCATTGAATGGATTTTCTAGGGATTCATGCACGACCTCTGCATTTCATTTCAGTCTTTTCAGACTTAGCTAGTGATACGTGAAGCAAAGTTGGTTGTATTATCTAGAAGAGAATAAAAGTCAGTTGTGTGAACGGGACAAACAATCGAAACTGATGTATTCTCTAGTAGTCCTATGATCCCATAAATAGAGACATGCATGTAGGAGATTTTGTGGAATGAATTGTGAATTAAGTAACTACTACATTACGCCATCATCTATAACAAAAATTTTACTGTTAGAAATATAAGCAATCGTGAATCTTTGATTGCCTTGCAGAAGTCTACTGGAGAGAGAACGCTTTTTCAACCCTGGTTTGGGATGGATCATGTTGGGTTTTTATTTCCCTCATTTTTCGGTGAAAATAAAAATATTGGGGTTAGGGCTGTGGTGAAGATGATCGTGTTACCTATTGATAATTTAGGGCGATACATTCTTGTCTTGTTGTTAATCATACGATTGTTGTTGATAAGAAAATATCCTTTAACTTATCTTTAGAAGTTCTCTTTTGCTTCCTTTTTTGAATCTTAATGCCTTTGTTCAATCTGTTCGAAACAATGTGACATGACATCTTAGAAAAATTTTTGCTGTAGATAATGCAATGCTTAATCTCCTATGAATATTTTACTGTGCATTAAAGGGAAGTTGAGCTGCTGTATTAAGATTGAAGCCTTCCACATGGAGCATGTTTTCTTTGTGCTTATTTTACATTGCTTACTTGGGTTTCATTTACATGATTCTTCTTTAGCTCTTATTAAGTCGCTCCTATAACTGCAGGACCTGGTCGGTGTGCTGAAGAACATGGAAGCACTAGCAGTGAAGAGCCGGATGAACTGGCAATTTCCAGTGGTATGCCCCATCTGTATCCTCGTAATCCTATTACATCAAATGAAGCTGTATCCAAATGGCAACTAAAAGGGAAAAGGAACAATCGTAATCTTATGAAAAGGTCTGTTGGTGCTCCTGATGGAAGAGTTTCTTTGTTTGGGGCATATGCTGATGGAAGAAGTCATTTAAGTCACAAGAGGCTGAGGCCTAGTTTGCATTATTTCAGAAATGATTTTACTGATGTTTTTGATGAGGCTGATCAAATGTTTGGGTTAGAAGATGATTACTCCCCATCTTATAGAGCTGTGTCAAAAGGTCGAAACATTGGTCACCGTGGAGTTGATTGGGATTCTGAAGATCAACCTGCATTGAAAGGACATTGGGAGGCCAAAGTGTATACACCCATGTATGGTGATCGCCACCATTTCAATGGCAGAATGAGGTCACCGCTGGTAAATGTAGCTTTAAAGGTTCAAGCAAGCTATCGAAAAGAGCCTGTTCCCATTGTTTCTCTCATGAGTAAGGTAGATGGCAAGGCAATAGTTGGACACCCAATTCAAGTTGAGGTTCTTCCTGATGGTTCATCTGATAGTCTTGTTTCTACAATTGATGAACTAAATAATGATGGTATTGGTGCCGATGGAAGCGGTATGCTTCCACCTGCATGGAGGACTGCAAGGAGGACTGCAAATTTCCGTGTCCCACGCCCCCCTGTATCATCAAATGGTGCTGA
>JANTPZ010017916.1:0-10385 GCA_025593235.1 Vachellia pachyceras | reverse complement strand
GTAATTTGCCGATACTTGCAATCATATTGAGATGGACAGGAAGATATTCATGTATTTAACAATTTGGATATAGTATACATTTGATTCTTTAAATTTTTGTCAAATTTCAGTTTAGTCTCTTATGTTAAAAAATTATACATTTAGTTCTTTTATCTTAACACCGTTCGTTGCATTTAACGGAAAATGATGATTCAACTAATTTCATCATTGATTCCATAGTTAAATGATGATAAAACGTTATTAGATTGTAAAATATAAAAATCATTATATCAAATAATTAACATTTAAACATATTTTATCAGCTCTTAATTTGATGAGTAAGTATATTCTGTTAAAAGAAGTTAATGATGTTTAGATAAAATGACTAAAAGCGTACTTTTAAATTTAAAGGACTAAAATGGAACTGATGTAAATTTAAAGGACAAAATGTATCCTTTAACGTAACTATTTATATCAAAATCCATAAAAAAATTTCCCCTCATAATATTATTTTTGCCATAATAACACGCACAAACTAATTAATGACCATGCATTTATGACATGTTCTTAGATTTCGGACCATCCTCCACCAATGGCGTAAATTTAGCCACAAATACGCAAAACCCAATACGGAAATCTCATTGTTCATTTTTTATTTCTTACCTTCATTGGTCGGTTCAATAATTTAATACAAGTACATGTTTTAATTTCCTTTATTAATATGAAGACCTGATTAATGGGTAATTTATAAATATTTTCTTGAATGATCTTTAAATTGTGAGACCTACTATAATTTTATTGAATTATATATTTTTATGCGTATTGGTATATAATTTTAAATAAATCTTTTTTACCGATAAAATTTTTAAATAAATATTTTTTATTTGTTTAATCTTGGTCTATTTTCAAGTGGTCTAAAGATCATCATATTCATATATCTAGCAAATGCCTCCCCACTTGCAAATCACATTGAGATGGGACCCATGAGTGATCAATATTAATTAATTAATTAGAAAGATAACAAAGATATTATCAATAATGTCTTCTAACGAGGGAAAGGATTTTCATTATTACATTATGATCAAATTTACGTTAATTACCAACACATGGTATAGCAATATATAAACCTCACTAAATATTTTTTAACTCTCGAATTTGATTCCCAAATGAGACACTTGTGTGTTGAGAAGGACAACCACAAACCTTAAACTATGTTAGTTTATTACTCATATATTTTGTAATAAGATCCAATTTAAACCGCCAGATATTGGATAATAGTGTAAAAAATTATGTTTTATTACATATCTAACTAAAACTGAAACTTTGGTCAGGTTGGGTTTATTCATTTTTCTTTTACATTCTCAAATTAAAAATAATCATATTAGAAGCATTAACGGATACTAAATGTAGGTATTTTTTACGTGCACTCAAAGATTGTGAGAGATTGAAAATTTCCGTTAAATACAACCCCCATTTTAAGATCGGACATATTCAAATCAGTAGAAATTTGGCTCACGCTTAATGAAAATAAGTAAAGAAAAAAAAACTATTTTACAATACCCTGGCCCTAATCATTCTAGCATTCGGAGTATGCTTTAGATCGTTTACTTTGATTTCATTATTGGGAAAGAAATATAGTTCTTTTCTTTAAGTTTAGATCCATTTCGCTAAAATCTATCAACATGAAATTATAAAAAGTAACAATGTTTTGAGAAATAATCAGTTTAATTAAAAATTAATAGAGCACAAAGAAAAATTGTAGTGTCTGTGAGTATCATTTTGTTAATATGTTCTCATTTTTTAAATTAATTTTTTTTATAATTCAATGTTTTTAAAACCAATAGGAGACAAGAAGTCCATTTTTAGAAAAAAAAAGTTATAAAATATAAACGTTCTAAAATCTTAACCCATAAAAAACTAATGAGATGTTATTTATGGTAAGAATACCTCGTTGCCTAAAATCTACATTTTTTAAAAAAAATCTCCTTCGAACTCTATAAATTTCTAAATGAATCAGAATCAAGTTGCATTATATAGAATGTGTTAATTATTTTCGGTTAGTTATCTGGTTGGGCGGCTACAGTTAAATTTGATTGAGAAAGGTGAGGAACTGGATATGATGTTAGACAGTTTCTGGACCAGACATTTATACATCTGTCATTATCAAATCTAAGCGTTGGAATTTATTGTGATTTTGATTCTGCCCTTAATTATTTTCTTAGACTTTTGTTTTATGTTAAAGAAAAATATCAACATTTTTCTTAATTCATTTTCCCCAAAGAAAAAACAAAAGAAATAAATTTTAAAGAAGTTTCATTATGACAATAATAAAAATAATATAATAATAATTCAAATGTTGTTGCACTTTTTGGAAAAGGAAGTATTACCTGTTTCAATTTTGGGATGACAGGATTTTGTGAGGAACTTAATATTGGATGCATGGAAAAAATAATTAGTTATAAAATAAATAGATGGGAAATGAATATGAAGGTAAAAAATATTAGCTGGTTTTATTATAACATAAATAGATTAGAAGAATTTACGGAATCCAAAAAGAATTTACAGATTTCGGGATGGTTTTTATGGATTTTGAGATGGTTTTTACGGATTTTAAAATGGTTTGTCTTGACTTGCATGCATCGTTGTGAATAAGAAATTCCCAAACAAGCAATATGATTGTTATTCTTTTGTCCACAGAGAATTTCTATGAAAAATGTTACTCTTATGTTCATAGAAATGATTCTTTTTTTTTTAACTCTGGTTTAATGTTTCTGAAATGTTAGGTTATATAACATTTTATTCATGACTTGTATCTAATTAATATTTAGATTTTTTCCCAGAATTTATTTAATAGAATAACCACCTCAAATTTTGCTTGCTCTGTTTGGTTAGTCAGTCAAAAAGGAAACAGATTGTAGACTGATTAGAATTTAGGTGCCGGGTTTAAAGATTTCAAGGATTTTGATGCTTCAATGGCAAATCCTTAAGATCCCAGCGACAATATACATGTGAAGCAACTTTCTGGTTCCTTAAGTTAACAGGTTGGTGTTTGCATTCCTATCCTTTCTGGTTCCTTAAGTTAACAGGTTGGTGTTTGCATTCCTATCCTTGTTATAAATGTTGAAAGGGCATACGGAACTCATTGTGTTATTGGACAGATATGTAAGAAGAAGAAGAAGAAGAAGAAGAAGAAGAAGAAGAAGATATTTATTATGTATATGTGAAACAAATATATGTTCTGTCGTGGTACACTGAATAAGTTATGTCAATAGTCGACGTGTGTATATTCGCACTCATGTTCTTGGTTTTTGGTGTCAATTCACAGGTGATAAATGTTGCAAAAATTGCATTTTGTTTGTTAGATGAGTCCTGTAGAGACTATATTTGGTACATATATATCTTATGGAAATGATACCACGCATAATAGATAGGATTTGTAATGATGAAATTGAGGAAAAAATGGTAGAGAATTGTTTAAGATGGTTCGATCATGTGCAGAGATAGTCATTGGAAGCACCAGTAAGGAGGGTGGATAAACAAAGTGAAGTCATGTGAGAAGTGATAGAGAAAAAGCGAAACACATGTCAATAAGGTTATAGAAAGAAATCTTTTGATTAATAATTTATCTATAAAAATTGTTTATGATAAGGGCAATTGCGTGGTTTAATCTATATAATTGATCCCTTTGTTGATGAAGTTGTTGTAATGATACCACACAGATCAAGTGATTTATTGCAACTTCGGATATGGTTTTGTTGTTCTTAGGGAAATTGTTTGGTTGCGTTTGGGAAAGTACTTATGCCTCTGGATATCTCTGAGATTAAAAAAAATTGCATCAACGGCTATTTTGTTTTGTGTTATGAGTTTCAATTTGCTGGTGATTTCGATATTGTAAGTGTTACCTTGAATTTTTTAATTATTATTATTCGATAATTACCTGGAGAGATTAGTATGCATAGGGGATTTTAAGTTCACATTAAATTCCAATTTGATCCCTTAAATTTTAAAAATACACTTTTAGTCATTTTATCTTAACGTCATTAATTTTACAATTACATACTGATAAAATATGCTTAAATTTTAACACTTGGGAGGATAAAATTTTAAGATTTAACCATGTGTTGTGATCATTTAAGTGTCGAATCACTTTTTTAATTTGATTAGTCATCATTTTCAATTAAGTGAAACTAAAGGTGTTAAGACAAGAGAATTAATAATGTATTTTTTTAAATTTAAGTGATCAAATTGAAATTTGATGGAAATTTAAAAATCCAATAGTATACCTTAGCCTTAATTTTAATTGTTAAACCAGTTTATTTTACTAAATGCACCTTCACGTGGCACCAAGCCATTGCCAACTCATGGCACTAAATCTTTCTAATATGTCAATTAAAGCGTCCAACAAATTGTAAGTCAGATTTATAAAATTATTAATAAAAACCTCGACGCCGTTGAGGAAATGTTAAATGGTATTGAGGAAATGGTAAAAAACATTGGAAGTATTGCAATTAGTGTTGGCAAAGCAGTGAATGATTTAAAGTTCAACCTTCTTATCAACCAAAAAAAAAGTTTAACCTTCTTTAATTTATTGCATATCATTTTTACATTATAATAATAAAAAGATTTGGTAACTCAATGATTATCAAACTTTCAGAAGATCTAACCTCACCGTCAAACTGACTCCCAGGAGTTAGAGCACCAAGGGCTTGGTCGCCGATGAGGATGTTTCTGGATGTTTATATTTCAATGCAAGGAGCATTATTGTAAAATGCAGTGAATGATATGCTCTGTTTGGTATATTGGAACTGAAGTTATGGAATTGGAATTAAGGTTGGAAGTGAAAAATTGTGTTGTTTGGGCTTGTGAGAACTCACTTCCATGGAAGTGAAAAATGGTTCCATGGAACTGATATAAGTTCCCAACAATACCTATGGAACTTATATGAGTTCCATAGAAATGAAGACATATGACTATTATACCCTCATGAATTTTATTAATTGACAGCATTGCCCTCCTGATCTCTTCGCTCACTGACTCAGATTGATGACGGCGATTGAGACGACAACCTGACCTTGTCACAGCGATGACAATGGCGATGGAGACAGCGATGGCCTCCTTTGTCATAGCAACGACAACGGCGACATACATCCACAAAAGGTGACGATGACAATGACTTCCTGCTCACCCTCTCCCTCTTCGATCTGCGACAACAATGACGACGACAACAGCTTCCTGTTCACCCTCTTCGATCTACGACAACGACAATCTCTATCTCTCGATCTCCTCCTTCAGTGACGGTGATGACGTACAGGGTGTGGGACGATCTCTGTAACTTCCTGTTCACCCTCTCCCTCTTACATTCCTCGATTTACAACGCTGTTTGTTGGACCTATAAAATGGATGCAACAATGGTGCCTAACGACCTGCCACGGTGGTGACAATGGTGGGGGTGGACCAGGACAGAGAGAGAGCGGGAGCCAGAGAGGGAGAGGAAGAAGGAGAGAATCTGAATCCAAAAAAGAAAAAAGAAACGAACGAACGAACAAGTTGAGGAAGAGAGGGAATTGATGGAAGAGATGGAAAAAGGAAGTTCTTGAGGAGGAAGATGGTCGTCCTCTGAGAAAAGGGTAGCAATAGTAAAAGAAAATTTAAAAAATTATAATTTTTAATATATTATTGAGAAATTTTGTTGCCTTTTTCTGGAAAAGATCTTGATCTCCTCTATCAACCCCCACCGATCCCCTACCCAAAATTTGTAGTTCGTTTTCTTGCCATGCGTCACGAACATTGTTGAAGGCATTCATTTTCCTGCTTTTGCAAGGTTCTCTCTCTCTCTCTCTCTCTCTCTCTGTGTGTGAATGACTTCTTTTTTTTTATTGCATTTGGTGTTTTCTTCTTCTTAAAAAAACGAAAGGAAAAAATGCTTGAGAAGGATGCTTGCTTCCATGTTAGGTTATTTCTCCTCCTTTTGCTTACTAGCATTCATTTTGCAGTTTTTTTCCCTTTATGGTTCAAACGATCCATTGTTGCTGAGAATTACTGAAGGGAAGATGTTGAGCGCGTTGGCCATTTTGAAGCCCTTTGTTATTACTTTTACAAAAAAAAATCCCTCATTTAAAATGCAGGGTTAGCCTTGTTGGACTTACGAGTTAGAATAACTTTTGATCCTTATGGAGCTTTGATGAATTGGAAACCAAATGATGGTGACCCTTGCAATTGGTTGGGCGTTCATTGCATTGATAGTATAGTTCAGATTCTGTGAGTTTCTCTTCAGTTTTCCTCAGACACGATCCACCAAAACACAATTGCTACCTTTCTGAAAGACAAATATATAGTTTTAAATTGTTCTTTATCTTTTATGAAAATTGTTTTTCTTACTTTTCCTGTCCAATACAATTCACCTTTTAAGATTTATATAGCACTTATTAAATGCTTACAGGATATTTCTTCTTCTGCTGATTTTTTTTTCAGTGACTTAAACTCCTTATCTTTGGAAGGCACATTGGCCCCAGAGCTTAGGAAGCTTAGGCACTTAAAGTCTCTGTAAGTATTGTCAATATTTTTGTGTTCTTCAACAAAACACGTGTTGAGACGAATGTTGGTTAAAGCCAGTTGAGTTCTAATAAGATGAAATTTTGTGAAATATGAATAATGGGATTCAAAGTACTATGCCTTTTTCATCAAGTTATGTTTTTTAAAATTCAAATAGCAGACATGAGATGTTGTGTATTTCTTGTGTTTCCTCCCTGAAATTAGTTTGTGTTCTTCAGATGATGCCTTTTCTCTTTCAGCATGTACCGTCATTTCCATCACACACAATAAATCTGAAGTAGTTTCTTTCTTTTTGGCCCCAAGATTACTTGATTTGTGACGCTATCAACGTAACTGTGCTTCTAATAGAACAATGGAGCATGTTAACATTTTCCTAGTTCTTGGTTCAATTTTTACACAAATCGCCTTGCATATGAATGCAAACATCAAATCTATCACTTCGAAAATGTACTTCGTTTCCAATCAGCTTATTACTATTACAATACTTTGTAATATGAAGACTTACGGTGTGTTTAAATGGAGAGAGAATTAGGGGAGACAATGGATATTGACCTATTTGGATTACAAGAGAAAATAGAGGGAAGCAAAAGTGAGAGGTAGACAATGGTGTGGGGCTCAAGTATTGTATTTGCACCCCCCAAATTTTCTGGGAGATTTTGGGGAGAAAGTGGCTTCCCAAACATGCCCCTTGCCCTACCCTCACTGACTCACCCGCCACCTGATCCCCTCCTTTTTGCGTATCTTCATATCCTCCTCACTTCTTTGGAATAGGAGACCAAAAAATGTTGCTATAGTTGGAATATTTTATATGCATATATATATATATATATATTTGTGACATGATGCAGATAATGTTATATTATTTTTTTTCCTTTTTGTACATTAACAAAACTATGATATAAATAGTAATAATAGTAGAATTATGAATTATAAGTAAAATAGAAAGGTCTTGAATTTCTTAAATAAATGATCCGTCAAATATATAGAAAATGAATCAAGAATGGGATTAGATACGAGTGGATTTAGATCGTAGTGCATGTATTGCAAACAATAAGCGTGGATTTAAATCATAGTACATGTACTGCAAACAATAACTCCTATTAGGATGTTTATCTTCCTTAAATGGAAAAAAGGTGTGTGAAATTATGATTTTAAGTTACAAGAATATATATATATATTGACCCAAATATATTCTATGCAAAATAACAACTAAAGAGATTACCATGAAGATGCTCAAACAAGGAAGCATTAGGAGCATACTTCCTTGTGAATGGTTCTTCTTCCTCATAAGCCAACAAGATTGATAAACTTCTTATGGTTTATAGGAGACAATGTACTGATCTGATAATTTTCGGGAAAAATATAATTAACAAAAGGAGCTTAAGAATTGATGCTTATACATTCAATTGAATTCGAATATTCAAATGAATTCTGTTTCGGCATTCTTGTTGGCTTTGGAAGTAACCAACCTTTTTCCTGTAGAACATCTTCAAATTCTTTGGAATAAGTGGCTACAATAGAAATAACAGCAATATCAACTTAAAACTATCAGTAATATTGCTGAAATCCTCACAGGCTACCTCCAGCACTAGTCCATTTAGCTTGGGAACACCTACATTTAACATCAATTACAAATGCCTTTTGCAGTTGTCCACTTATTCTTGTCTTTCAAGGTTTTGTTGTTTTAGCTGATCGTGCTCGCCAAAAACAATATATAGCCACAGGACTGTTTTGGCTGTCTGATATTGCTTTTTATTATCTCATGATTAATAATGGAGTTATATATCCAAGGATTGTTTTGGCTGTTTGGTTTTCTTTAGTTCTTTGATTTATGGGCAACCCATCCTGATTTTTAAATATTTATAACGTTAATATTGATATATAACTATTTGATATATTAATACCCTTTTTGGCGAACAGGTTATTTGGGGTTATGAATCTGTTACCCTCACTAATGATGGTAGGATGCTTGCTACCACCAAGGGTGTACAATTCCTAGTGAATGTAGTCATTGTTAACCACATGAACGAAATCCCAACTGCACCTTAGCATCCTCTAGATTAATCCCTGGCCAAAGTGATTGAACACCACTGTGATTTGCATAATATGATCTCCTACATAGCTATCACTAGCGCCGAACAACATCACCTGCATCGTAGTACGGTGCCAGAAAAGGAAAAATGTTCAGGAAACAGTGTTTCATTTCTAAAAACCCAGTTTATAAGGAAAAGACACGCCAATTTGATTTAGCTCATTGTGCTTTGTGAAATGGCTGTTGGAGATGGTGATGACGGTAGATCCCATGATGGCGTCTATGAGTCCATCCCCGCAATTGCTCATGGAAACATGATCAATCCAAACTTTGCCCAAGCCAAAGATTGAAATGCCATCACCATCACTTCTTGTCCTCAAACCATAATGGTCTTCACTATCTCTAATCATTCCACTACTTGTAGACACTACGTTGAAGATCTTAACGTTGCGGATGATCACATTCTTGATAAACTGGATGGTAATGCCAGACCCTCCCTTGATTATAACAATGGCTCCTCTGCCATCAAGGGTCTTATCCCCAGACATAATTAGCTCCTGCTACAACCTAATCACCAGGCTGCCTCTAAAGATAATCCACAAGGGACCGCTCCTTGTAACAGCGTGCCTAAGGGTACCTACTTTGGGGTTACTCATATAATCATATGAGGGATCTGTCACCACATAGTATGGAGCACCCTTTCCACCAGTTGTGCCTTTCCCAAATCCTAATGCACAATCCGCCAACTTTTGGCGATTTTTCTCCTAGTTCGGATCGCATCTCCCGCACTGTCAATCGAGTTGGTGGCCATGCATGGACCAACATAACGGCCATTCACTACACATGCCAAGCGTTTAATGTTAGGAAAACAGTGTTCACAACCACACATAAATTGAACATATAAACTCACATGTAACACATAAGGTTCTAATCATATTTCATCCGTGCTTATATGAAAGCAACAGTAAGCAGATCCTGCAACAAATGTCTACAATTTTGGAATGTTGTTGCTTGAACTTATTTCTGGAAAACTCCCTTACTCCCAAGAACAAGGTCATCTCAACGAATTAGTAAGTTTCAAAGATCACTCAATCCTCCCTATATTTCTTTTACGTTCTTTAGACTCTTTGTATCAGTATTTAAATTAAACTTTCATGAACTTCTTAGGCGGTTGATCACATAAAAAACAACATAAGCATCAATTGTATGATTGACCCCATTCTGCACTCATACGAAAAGGATGAACTTGATGTGAAGGTTAAGACCTACAATGAAGGATATAGTTTCCAAATTGAGAGTAGTTATGAATGTATCGCTTGAACAAGCAGTTCCAATGCTTTCCCCTCTGGTGGGCTGAACTAGAAATGCTGTCCCTTGAGGCCCATTAAGTGTGTGTGCTATATAACTCTACAACACATTCTCAAATTGTTTTCCTTCACAATGTATACCAATTTATGGGATTTACAAAATTCTTTTGTTCTTTAATCACATATTGCTTTTTTGTTGTCTCATGATTAACATTGATGTTATATATACAATGACTTTTTTTGGTGGTCCGGTTTTCTTTGGTTGTTTGAGGTATGGGCATGCCATCCCAATTTTTAAATATTATCCCATCAATACTAATATTTATAATGTTAATATTGATATTTGATATATTAATATATATAGGATACAAAGTACTTCATTTCACTGACTTACGTTTCGGAACATACTATTCGCATTCCATTTCACAACATGCAAATCATCTTTTTTAACTACTAGCTATGATCATCATCATAGTGCATTGTAGAAAAATTAACACATTTATTATAAATAATTG
>JANTPZ010017913.1:0-10227 GCA_025593235.1 Vachellia pachyceras | reverse complement strand
AATGAAGCTTTGGATTTCCAATATATATCAGATGCTACATGTCATTTTGTTTGTCTGAGTGAGGACTTAAATATACTCCTTGTTTTGAAAAGAAATAAAATAGATGTGGTTATGATCATACACTTGTAGATAGGTCTGGATAGGTACAGTCTGGTCCCTATTTTCTTTTATAACCATATACCTTTTCAACATTATATATGCCAAACACACACAAGATCACATGATGATGATTTATATATATATATATGCTTTTGCACCACATCCATTGGGTTCGAATTTACTTTTGTTGTCCTGCTGGAAATAGGCAAAATATTTATTTTTTAATATTAACAATATATTATGAATATTTTCATGGAACAAAGAACATTTATGTGCCTGTTTAGATTAACATCTTCGCTATATTAAACAGGGCCTATATCTTTAATTCCTTTGTTAGAGTGTTTTGGTGTGAATATAATGTGATGCACCTTTTTATCCTAAAAATCCCAGTAAAAATAGTTGATAGAAGCAGATTAATTTTGGATATGTACAAGTCTTAAAGAAAGTTATATTTTTTTTAAAAAAATACAAGTATGATATTTGTGTTTTATAGATATAAAAATTTACTTAAAGCCGGTTGATCACAAATCTAAACATAATCACACACACACACACCCCCCCTTAAATTATTGCGTAGTGTCCACCACTTAGTGGGGATATTATAGGTCGATCCATGCATCATAAAGAATACACACACATATCAATAACGTCTTTAATTTTTTTTAACTACATATACAAATTTTTTGTTGTTCATTGTTTCGTCTCTTTTCACGTTCAAATTAACATACATAATAAATTAAGCACACCAAAGTAGTGAAGCATGAAAATCAAAAGCCTTTCTCTAATTGAATGCGTCTCCTTTTCTTGTTATCCATCATACTCACACACAAAATATATATGTGTCTCGCTCATTTGATAATTATAAAGTTGGTAGGACTAGATTAGATCAATATACGTATCATTGAAAAAGTCTCTTCAAGTGGGTCACACCCAATTATATTGTGTCCATTTGGGAACGTGGTAGAGAAGTTCTTTTACGCAAGTCGAAGTAAATATATGGAGGAGATTCGATTGTTTTGTGAAAAAATTCTGTTGAACGTGCTTTTGGGGAGTAAATAAGCTTTTTTAAACAAGCACGTTGTTTATGGTTAAAACTTAAAGAGCTACTTTCCTCTTGTGGTAGACTAGCTACATCATAATTAAAGTGGATGAACTAAGTTTGAATCCCACTTGTTAAAAAAGACCAATGGAAAAAGTCATCATGGTTGTAAAGTTGCAATTAGTGATACGATTTAGAAGAAACACCAAACACTGGGTGGCTTGAAGGGTTAGAGAGAAAAAAACTTAAATAAAAAATTAAAGTAGCAAAGCAAATTAAAAAGCTAGGTAGGAAATAATGCTCAAGCAATATTGGATGGTAGTTACGTATCAGCGTTAATTATAGTGTTCTATTAGTATTGCATCACTAAGCATGGTGGTCTATTAGTATAGTAGTGTGAGATAATAAAGTATTACTTAGTGCTATTTGACTGGACACTTTAATTTTTTTAATTATCTAATCAAATTCTTAAAAGCTTGTTGGGATTTTTGTGTCTCTCTTTTGATTGATTCTTGAGCACCGTGATTTTATATATGCGCGCGTGTGTGTTAGTGGTTTTTGAGTTGATGACGACAATGACAACGTTAGAAATCATCAAATTTATATAGGAGCATGTTGATTAAAAAGTTAGAGAAGAAATTAATTAGCTAGCACTTCGATTAAAAAAAGAAAAAAAAGTGGCATACTGAATCAACCTCTGCCCTCGAATATTAATTGGGCTTTCACACATAAAATAATAAGTAAATCTTTGATTTGGTCGACCATTGTGATCTTCAAGGTTTACTGGGAAACAAAAGTTCATGGGGTGTGTTCTATACTATTATATATAATAGAGGTATTAAAGTTGGGTTTGTGGATAGATCATTATCATAATCATTATTTGTGTTTTCTGATATATATATATATATATATCTATATTGGTATTTGTCTTGTGCACCTGGAGAAATTCTAAAACATCCGTAATCATTTAATTATTAGTATATTGTAATCTTTTAAACTTTAATTTGGTTAGTTCTTTATTTTGTTTTACTTTATTCTGAATTAATTTTAAATTTATACTATATGCATCTTAATAAATGATTTTCAAAGAAAAGTCTATGTTTGAAAATTTTATTAGCCAGAAAAATATAACTTTGAGTATATGTCATTTCTCAGGTCATTATGGTCAATAAATATGGATTATTCACCTATTTTCTGTTAGATTCATTAATCTAAAAATTACTTTAATAGAGATGTATATGACAGGTATTCAAAATATTAGAAGGTTACAAGTGTTAATTTTATTTATTAAATTTTTTGTTATTCTAATTAACTGGTGGAGTTGCACCAGATGTTCCATGTTCATGATTACACATGTCAAAATTTGACCACAATTAATTATATTTCCTTTGAAAATGAAGTGGTCACAACCCTCACACAGTGTGTGTGTGTGGAGAGAGATAGAGAGGTGATTTCCCTTTCTTTGGTCACTTTGTTATTTCCTTTTCTCACTTTTGAATTTGCTCCAACTTTTTCAAATATCTTTACAACATATTGGAATCTGTTGAATACACCTACACGTGTTGGGCTGCCTTTAGTTCTTCCTCAATAAACATTATTTTCTCCCACACAAAAGTTAAAGCACAAATTTTGACATAATTGGATTTTGAATTAGACAAGGTTACACTGAAGCATCTTTATATATTTATATCATATAAAAATCAAAGTGATAGCACCATTCTTAGTGGAGACCCCGTGTGTGTGTGTGTGTGTAACAGCAAACACCAATCAGCTTTTTCAAGCTCCACTATATGGCCCGACATACATATGACAGTTAAGAATAATCAAATGTTTAATCAGTTAATTATGTTTGTGACACGTACGTATGTTTATGGCCCGACATACACCGTTTGTCTCCCCAAAATCTAATCCTGCGCTTACCGAGATAAAATTCCTCTCACATATTTACCTCGGATTCTATGAATGTTCTCCCAACAGACTTCCCAAACCAACCCTATATGTATCTTCATTTTTGTTTGTTTATGTGAGTATGTGATTATTCTTTTGTATTTCTTGTGATCCAGTGTAATATTCTTCTGTGAAAATATATATTCTGCAATTCATGGCACAGCTAGCTATCATGCATTGTTTGTGTGTTTATGTGTGTTGTATGCATTGATAAGGATGTAATTCGCAGGAAGGTTTGATCACTGTAGCTTGCTTTTATTTCTTATCTCTCTCATAAAGTCGAATAACCTATTGTTCTTGCCAGCCAAAAGCAAACTAAAGCATTCTTTGCTTTATTTTAAAGAAGGAATAAAATTTTTAAACCTATCGATTTCCCTCTTTGTTTCCCTTGTCCCATGGACACTTCATCTCGGTGTTTGTCATATTCTCCTAGTTTCCCCTGACGTTGAGGCACTTTTAGTTTTAGTTTGAGGAAATGGAACTGCATAATTCAATTTGTTGAACTGATTTTGGAGTTTGATGAATGAAGTTTCCAGAGAATTTTTTTTCTAACAGAAGCTTGATGTTGTGTTGTGCAGGTGTTTGTCATCAGGCTGAGAGTAGTGTAAGTGAAAGAGATAGGCTGAATAATATAAAGCAAACCCTAGTCAACTCTTACAACACGATTCTTGCTCCCAAGGTTAAAGATGCAATCTTAAACGACACAGACACTTGTGCCAAACATAGTACTCAACATCCTCGTCGTCATCTTCATCCTCATCAACAAACCCTAGAAATTACCAGTTCCAGTAAAGAGGGAAGACACAGTAGTAACTTCAAGAACATGAACATCATGATCTCTTTCTCTAACTGGTTCAACCAGTTCACTGTGCTCCTCCAGAGAAGCCTCAAAGAACGTAAGCATGAGTCCTTTAACCCTCTCCGAGTCTTCCAGGTGCTCGCCGCCGCCCTCCTTGCCGGCCTCATGTGGTGGCATTCCGATTACCGGGACGTCCAAGACCGCCTTGGCCTCCTCTTTTTCATCTCCATCTTCTGGGGCGTCTTCCCTTCCTTCAACTCCGTCTTCGCCTTCCCGCAAGACCGCACCATCTTCGTCAAGGAGCGAGCCTCCGGCATGTATACACTCTCACCGTACTTCACCGCCCGGATCGTCGGAGACCTCCCCATGGAGCTCCTCCTCCCTTTCATATTCCTCACCGTCACCTACTGGATGAGCGGTCTCAAGCCAGACCTATGGTCATTCCTACAAACCCTACTAGTCGTCCTCTTCTACGTGCTCGTCTCTCAGGGACTCGGCCTCTTCCTCGGTGCCGCTATCATGGACGCGAAGCAGGCCTCCACGGTCGTGACCGTGGTGATGCTAGGGTTTGTGTTGATCGGGGGGTATTACGTCCACAAGGTGCCTCCATGCATGGGGTGGCTCAAGTACGTGTCCATTACTTATTACTGTTACAGGATTTTGATTTACATTCAGTATGGTGATGGGAAGAGAATCTCAGAGTTTCTGGGTTGCTTTGAAAAAAATGGAGGGATCATTATTGGAGATAGAGGGCACTGTAAGTTTGTGGAACAAGATGTAGTGGGTCAGATAAGCCCTTGGGTAAGTGTTGGGGCTCTGATTATGATGTTCGTGGGTTATAGAGTGCTGGCTTATCTAGCATTGAGGAAGATCAAAACTTGATCAAGGACGATGACGACAATATAAATGTCGAGTTGAAGATAAGAGATATTAATATGCGCCTTCTAACACAGGAGGTTGATGATGATGAAGGATGAGAAAGAAAATGGAAGGAAGAGATTTTTGGGGTTTTTACAGTTTAATTTATAAGATATTACGAGCAGATTCTTACCATTGTAAGTGAACGAGAGAGGTAGCAGCAGAAGAGTTTGAATATCGATCTTCATCTAATTACGAAGAAAATTTGATTCATGTACATTTGGGCTTCGAATTATGTATATCATATAGTTTGGAGCCGATATTGAGGGAAGAAATGAAGAGATTTTTTTTTCCCTGGGAAAAACAAAAATGTAACACGCAATAATTTTCTGTTAATTTTAAAAATGTATTTATTTTTCTTTCTTAGGAGATGTTATCATTGGGTTTGTTAGCACACACCACTTTGCAGTCATTGTCACCGTTATACCATTCATTTCAAATTTGCTGAAATCAAATTGTATTTTAAATTTCTTTACTTTAACATTTTAAGTAGTCAAATGTTAAAAGTTGCTGTGAATAATAAGAAAAAGAAAAGCTTTCCTATTAAAGACAAAGAATGCAAGGGACCTCCAACAAGTATGTAACTGTAGATTTGTTGTGTTTTATGATGCAACAGCAATAACAACAACAGCATAAAGCTCATTATTATAAAGGTTATGGGATTTCTCCCTGCTGGAAAGGTGAAAGTGCAATATTTCTTGAATCATGTTCGTTCCTGGACCTCCATAGCTTCTAGCACGTAATCCTAAAAGTGTTTTGCCAATTGCAGCTTCTCAGATTAAGATGCAGATTCCTGAAGAGCCACTTAAAAAGTGCAAATAGAGAAGCTAACAAGCTTGGCAAGTTGACAGTGGCTAATTAGGCACATAATCTTCAAATAAGGATTTGAGCCTTGTTTTTCATGTCACAAGAGACTAATCTTTTCTACTAAATCTAACTCATGTTGGTTAGACTGAACATTGTTGGTAAGAGGGGATTTTTTTGGTAAAATCTAAGGGTTATATCCTAGAAACACATTACATAAAACATCGAGGGGGATTACATTTGATAGCAGGGTCTATAGATGGGTCGGACATGAATCAAGTAATGAAAATAGTCAAACCATCCTTTACTAGAGCATCAAGTAATGAAAATTTAGTCAAACTATCCTTTGCTAGAGCATCGATAGGATGATTTTGATCTCTAGAAATATATTGTAATTTCAGCTCCCATGAGTAACTCATTATACTTGGAATCTGTTCACACAAAAGACTACACATTCTATTACTAATTCCATTTTTTTTTCTTGCTAAAGTGTGTGTGTATATATATCTTCCAATTGGAAACAATTTTGTCCAATATAAAGTCGATTATTAAATATGGGCACATCTCTTAACGATTATTTGAATACTGATATATCATATTGTAAGCGATTAACCCCTTTCATTATATGTGACATCCATCGATTACTACCACTTCCATTTTTAGAGGGGGATTGTTATATATAAATAGACATAAAAGTTTATATGAGTTGAATTCTGGAGGATTACGAGGGCCAAAGAATGCCTTGAGGCTCAAAAAGTGTTTAGAGAGATACTTACGTATCGCCCACCTACAAGCTCATTACATTGACAATATGATTTAAACTCATGACCTTATGGGCTTTTAACCAATTCCTTATCAACTGGACCAATATTTGTTGACAAAGAGGAATGTTTTTTTTGGTACACAAATTTTAGGCAAGGGATTAGGCTCACTCACAAACCGAGAGCAAAGCGAAATCTCCTTTCCTCTTAGGTGATATCAATGTCGGGCAGGGTGAGCTGTTAATTACCCTCAGACGTTAACCTAAGTACCCAGGAGCTAGGATGTCTCCCCAAGAGCCGCGTGGGGATCCCATTTGGCGAGAAAGAAGAATATTTACCACTAGACCCACAAACGATTGGTCAAAGAAGGATGTTATTACAACTCCATAACTTCTCTTTGCGGACTTGGGCCAGCCCAATTGGTCAGGTAATTTTAAGTAGGCCCAACTTAATGATCTTCTCAAGCCCACATGTGCTTGTCTCAAATTAATAGGATATTTTTTTTGGGTAAGCAAATTAATAGGATATAGTGATGGGCCATATTTTCTACCGGTTTGGTTTGATGTTTCCTCCAACAGGCTGTTATTTCAGACCGACCGAGGAGTGGTCTTTTTCTTTGAACATAAAATGATAAAATACATCATACAAAAAAAAATGATAAAATACATCATATAAAAAATGATAAAATACATAATTAGGAATTGAACCATTATATTACCACTAAGGCATGACCACTCAGTTCAAAGGGTAATGAGTAGTACTAGCTTAATCAGAGGTCTCGGGTTTGAGTTTTGGGAGTAAAGCAATGTTAAATAATTGGTGGTAGAGTTTTTCCGCCCTATGGTCCTACCCGATACTACCTCGACTAATCCCTTATAAATTCTTCAAGTTAAAGTGAGGTAAATTCAGGATACCAGATGCTCAACGCAAAACGAATAAAGAAAGCTATAGGGTTAGTAGGAGTATTCTGAAAAAATGTGGAGGGAAATTGAAGAGAATAGTCAATAGAGTTATTAAACTTGACTTTTTGCTTATCAATTTATCCAATAATTTGGTTGTAGATAGATAGCAATGACACCGTGTAATATGCAAATGAAGGGAATAAGGAATTAGAGGAAAGTGTAAAAGGACAGCCACTATGACCATGAAGCGCCACTATAGATAGCAAATTGCTCCTGTTATTCTCATCACATGAGACCCACCCCTTTAATTCCTCTTTTCCATTATCATTTATTTCTCATTGTTGGACCTTTTCCTTTTTCACATCACCCCCATGTCATCACATCTTCTCGTATTGTTTCTTTTGTGTGTGTGTGTGTTCTAGAGCATATGTAGAATCATAAATAAAGATGCTATAGATTCAGTAAAAATTGAAGCTGGTATAAGAAGTGACAGGTTTGATCACTACGAGGATGGGAACCCATTTGATCGGGAAGAAGATACATACATATAGGAATCCAAAACTTTAATTAGGAATGTAAATCTACATATGGGTCAATATAATATTAATGTATTATATTCTTAATCATATTCTTGTTATTCTTAATCATATTCTTGCCATGAATTATCAATGTATCTCCATCTCAATGAGCGAAAGTTCTTATAGCTTAGTGCTAGATAACGGAACAAGTTACGGGTTGGATTCTATCTTGTAATCTCCCTTCAATATAAGGACCTTATTAATGATTAGTGATATGTAATTGCTGTTTAAGTATGAAAGTATGCCTTGTTCTTAACGAGTCTTCAGTCCAGCTCACTTAAACTTGACTTTCGATACAAAAATAAAACACAATAAAGTGTAATAAACACTCATCCAGTTCTAAATGTGCCCGCTAGTTGAGGGGTTTGTTGAGAACTTAATCTCCTAAATTTTGTAATTTTTCAAGCTATTCCTGTATAGATTGCATATATTAAAAGGGCTTTCTGTCAATAAGAGTAATAATTAAAGATACTATTTCAAGAAAATCAATATACATTTGTTATAAAGAATAAATTTAACTAATTTCTTAAATATTTATCAATTAGTTAAACTTCTCCACTTTAAACCAGAAGAGAGACATCGAGAAGATCTATATATGTATATCGTGTTCATTAAAATCAGATATCCTTCGGAATTCAAATAATTTTTACAAATATACATACAAATCATTTACCAACAATATCATTACATCAGCGGTAATATCTGAACTCACAATTTTATGTGCGATGAGTCAACTCTGATCATTACATCAGTGGTAATACTGTTAAACGTGTTTTTAGAAAGTAAATAAACTTTTTCAAACAACCACATTGATAGGTTAACAATACATTCAAATATTTTCATTTCATGATGACTTAAAAAAAAAGTAAGGGAGAATTATCCAGAGGTCCCAAGAGAGTGTTAATGACAAGTCGAAAAGTACAATTTACAAGTAAAGCATCTACTATTTACAACATTTTGGGACCATTTTGTTACACATCCCATACCTTTGGGTAATTCTTCCAAAAAAAAAGTTAATTATTACGTCAAACATATGTGATCCTCAGTTTTTGCCCTCAATCATTTTAGTTTTCAAATTGCGACAATTTGTAAGCTTGTCCTCATGCTTAAAAATGCAACTTTTCTTCATGACAGGTCAATTATTCAATTGGCAAATTACATTTAGTGTCCCCATATTTAAAATTTTCATATTGAATTTTCATTAAAATCGCATTCAATTGAGAAAAGAAGGGAGATATTGCACTTAAAATGTTGCAGGAAAACGGGTTGTTTCCCGTTTAAGGAACAGCAACCTGACATCATATATTTAATCTCAGATTTATTAAGTGACAAAGAGAGAGAGGGAGAGGGAGAATATATATATATATATATATATATCCATTGATTTTTTTTAAGTGGCAGGAATGACAAATAAATATCCATCGTTTTGGGTTTTAATTGGTTGATAGAGTTCGTAATTGATTAAAGCGTCGATCACGTTCAACCATTAATGCTGTAATCACCAATTAGCTGGATCTGACCATATGCACCTTGTACACTCTACTCTTTTTTTTCGCAATTTGATTATTTAAATTAATACATACATATTCATACTTAAAAAGTGTATTTAAATTTAATATTTAAGAGTACAATGGATACATTTGTCTATAATAAAAGGATACATATCCTTAACAAAAAAAAAACATATAAGCTACTTGAGATGTTTGCTTTTTAATTCCAATTGTAAAATATCAATAAACTTTATCTCCACAGTTTAGAATTTTTTTAGTTAAAAGTGGATATTTAGTAATAGGAGATTGTATTAAATTTTGATTTGATCCCTTAAATTTATAAAGTGTATTTTCTCTTTAATCTTACACAGAATTAATATTATTTAATGAAAAATGATGACGGAATAGATTTAAATTATAACTCTACAATTAAATACAAGGGAAATTAAACATTTTTAAATTTTGAACTATAAAATGATTATAGTAGAAGTAAATTAGAAAACTAAGTATTTTTTTTGTCAACCATAAGAACAAATTTTAGAAATTGATTTAATCATCAAATACCAACACAACAAGAGTAGCTCTAGTTTGATTTAATCCAATTTGTCTCACCTTTCAAACTACCTTTCTTTCATCTTTTACACCTTTGTTTGGTACCCAAAAGAACTCACGCTATTATGTAAATTAATAGTCTAAGCATTAAAAATTTCATTTTGCATTTAATTGAAAAAATATAAAATAGAAGTAAACTTTTGAGTATAATTTTTTTATATAAAACAATTAAATTTATTTAAAATAATATCGATCTCAGTTGTATGAATTTATTACAAAAGTGTACATAAGGATTATATTATTTTGATGGAGTAAAAAATATCTACTTTACCAACCAG